>AYEL01087626.1:0-126002 GCA_000484575.1 Olivierus martensii
AAAAAAATATATATATATATATATATATATGTATTGTATCTATTCATGATAAACTATTTAGTAAAGTAGCCAACTGTCTTGGATTAGGCAGAACAATCTCAGATTTTGATAGTTTATCCTGCATAGTAATGAGTCCCAGAAATGTCCCATATTTCATGCAAATTTATCCCACCTGCTTCACATTTTCAAGAAGTTGGGCAGATTATTTAATTGTTCAGAGTTTTATCATTTTTGCAGTGTATTACATTATGTACAATGCTTGCCACAGATGATAGATGATAAACATCTTAGTTCATCAGTCTTCCTTAGAGGTGAATGTAAACCATACATCTTATGTAATATCTAACATATGAATAAATATCTCACATGGTTTAAGATTGCAAAATATTTTAATAATCTAACTTGATTTAACTTCTTTGAGTCCATCCCTACAGAAGCTGCTTTGCATTGCCAATTTATGATACCATTTTATAATTTTAAAATTTCATAAAAAATTGAAATCTAATTACAATTTTTTAGTATAAAAAATTGTAATTAGATTTACAATTTTTTATACTAAAACTTTGTCTGTAAGATTTACAATTTGTTCACTTACATACTGTATATTCTCAGCAATCCTGATCTTTTAGTCACATTAATGTATTTTTATTTGGTGTCACACATTACCATCTTAGAAAGCATCACATGTCCCACATTGGCATTTTAGAAATCTGCATGACTATATAGGAAATTTAAAATGTAGATATTTAAAGCATTTTTTAATACATATTAATGATATATTTATTCCTACTTCAAATTTCTTATATTATGCAGGAAAAACAAAATCTATGTATATATTGCACTGGTAAAATGGAGTAAATTGTTATATGAATTTATAGAATTTCAAGAAATGTTTAAGACTTGCTGAGATAATACCATGACTCAGTGATGATAGATAATTGTGATAGTTTCTCTCTCATTTAAAGTTTTACATTTACACAGAATCAGTATTATCAAACATAGATAAAACACCATTTATTTCTTTTTGGATATATATCCAAAAAGAAATAATACTTGACTTAGTCCAATTTTTTAAACACTATTTTTTGCAACTCTAATGACCTCCCATTAATTAAATTAACTTTCTTATTTAAATTCTAAAAACATTCCTTTATTTAAAATTTAAAACTTTCTTAAATTGAACTTTCTAAAAAACTACAACTTTACAGCTATATTCGAATATGCATTTCGGCTGTATCTTTCCTTCTCGGCCCTCTTCAGTTCTAATAGCCGTGCAAAAAATATGCAGAATTAAAAATTATAACATTCATTACAACAACAAATCTTCCACATCGACAATATTTAACATTCTTTCTCATTTTCTAATTTAAAACTGTTTTAATGACATTTTTTATAAAGTTCCTATGTGATTTTGTTTCCTTCAGGAGACATCTCAAATATTCTTTTTTATCATTTATATTTTATTACTATATCAAGATATTATTTCAATTTATTTCAATAAAAATTTTTCTTGATTTTCATTTTTTCTAGATACTGTATATCTAAATATTTTTCCAACTTTAACCAAAAAAAAATATCTGTTCTTCTAGAGCTTTCTACCAAGAATCCTCATTCTGATCACTTTTTTATTTTAAACCCTTTTTTATTATATTTTATAGAAAATGTCATTAAAATGATCTATGAATAAACACAACTTGCTTTTCTTTCAAACTTCAGAACATTGAAAAATCAGCACTACAAGCAAGTAACTTATACAGGTTTATTTCTGTAAAATGTTTTCGAAATTATGTTTATGTTCCATATATCGTATATGTAGACAATAACAGATTGAGTTGTACTGAGGAGGGACTAAGATAGGGCTGAAAACGTTTTACAGTTACTTGCTTGTATAAGTTACTTGCTTGTAGTGGTGATTTTTCAATGTTTTTATGTCATTGAAACGGTTTTAAATTAGAAAATGAGAAAGAATGTTAAACATTGTCGATGTGGAAGATTTGTTGTTGTAATGAATGGTTATAATTTTTAATTCTGCATATTTTTTGCTCGGCTATTAGAACTGAAGAGGGCTCAGAAGGAAAGACACAGTCAAAATGCATATTCGAATATGGCCGTAAAGTTGTAGTTTTTTAGAAAGTTTAATTTAAGAAAGTTTTAAATTTTAAATAAAGGAATGTTTTTAGAATTTAAATAAGAAAGTTAATTTAATTAATGGGAGGTCATTAGAGTTGCAAAAAATAGTGTTTAAAAAATTGGACTAAGTCAAGTATATCCAAAAAGAAATAAATGGTAAATGAAAAACACTACCTATGTTAATAATTAATCTTATAGATAAAACAATTTATCTGTTTGATAGTTTTATTTACATTTTTAATTTTATAAGATATATGATAAGAAATGATATTAATATCTGATGATATATATAAATTTATGTGGTATAAATTTATTAAAGCTATACGAACTTAAAAGAGTAAGCAAATAATAATATTCAATAAAAAACATAAATATCATTAAACTATAGGCATATTAACTTCTTAATTCTGACATAGAACAATGGGGGAAAAAATAATAATAAAGAAACATAAGATCAAAAATAAAAATCAAAGGAATGAGTATTATAAATTATATAATGAAGTTATTTAAACATCAAACTTAATTATGCTAAGAAACTGCTTATTTCTAACAAGTATAAAGTTCAAACATCTAAAAAGCACTACTAGTAGTCAAACGCAAAGGATTTATAATTTAATAAAAGTAAAAATGTGTTCGGTACAGAATATACCATCATCAG
This sequence comes from Olivierus martensii, assembly GCA_000484575.1. Lineage (NCBI taxonomy): Eukaryota > Metazoa > Arthropoda > Arachnida > Scorpiones > Buthidae > Olivierus > Olivierus martensii. Next base: position 2,789 of record AYEL01087626.1, read on the forward strand.
TTACACCAAACTATAAGCAGAACACTTCGGTAAGAACATACCATCAGCAGTTACATCGAACTATAAATGGAAGGTGTTCCGTCTATAGTTTTAAAATTAAAACTTTTTTAAATTACTGTTAAAGTTTCAAGGGATATAATTTGGCTAGTAAAATTAGGTTTATTTGGAATAAATTCCCTTGAGGTTTGTATTATATAAAAGTTTATGCTACATTGAATATCTTCTCTCATGTTGGATTCAGTTTATCTTGGCCCACCCTATATAATAAAATAGGAAGGAAAAACTGACAAATTATTGACAATATGGATTCATGATTCATATATCTATTATCAATATCACATTATACCTACTAATATGGATTATATATTGGTAGATATAATATGTCTTAAGAAAAATGCTTGTTGATTATATATACAAAGAAAAAATCCTATAGAAAATAAAAAGTAGATATGGGTAAAAAATAAGAAATATGATTAATTCTGAATATTTCCTAGATGTAAAAATAGAAAAGTAAGAAAGTGATAAAAAACTAACACATATATGCAGCAGTGGCTGTCAGAGAGGGGGGACAAGAGAAGTGGCCACCCCAGGCTTCCCCATATTATAGAAAAATATATTTGTATATTTTTATACAGTTCGAGTTTCAGTGTTTGTCAAAATTTGAAGTTCTCTATTAATATTATTGCTTTTCTTGTACACTTATCATTGTATATTTGTCAATTTTATCCTTTATTTTTTTTTTTTGAAAGACCTGAAAAATATTAATTGCCCTGGGCCTCACATTTTCTCTGAAAGTCCCAGCTATTAGTTTCAGTATTGTATATTGTGCCATTTCTTACGATATATATTTAGTCCCAAATTAACACAAATTTTACTAACATGATTTTAAAGTAGGCTGATATTTGAGTAATATGATTAGTAGTTCAGTTTAATATGATTTCTATATAATTGTGTTGGTTGTAATTCAATGAATGTGATCTACTTGAAATTCATTATTCATTCATAAAATCGTGGAGATTTGTAAATTGTTTTGCTGTCATTATATTGTTTATATATTCATCTTGGAAATCTAATTATCTCATGATATTCATTCACAAAGTATTTTTATTATTGTTCCTCTGAAAAATATCCCCAATTACATTAGTTTTTAATAGAGCTCTGATTAATGCTATTTTAGTTAATACAAAAATTTTAAAGAACGCATTTATTAAGTAAATGTTAAAAATAATTTTAAAGTTATATATTGGCAATATTAACATATACTTATTAAAGATGAGATATACAGTGGATTCCGCTTAATTGGGACAGCCGCGTAATTGGGACAAATCTCAAAGAACGAAAACCAAACTAATAAACTAATACAAAATTTAAACACTTAATTGGGACAGTAGCAGAAAAGGAATTTTCAATTTTTGATATATTTTAGGGATTTTTCAAAAGTATGGCTACGCATACATACACTAATCTTTGCCAAGATGTCAAGAAAGGATTTTACACTCAAGTAAAATTGCATGGTTGAATAAAATTAAAAGCCAACCATTTAATACAAGCCATGATAGATTCACTGAAATAACCCAAAATCTACCATAGACACATCTTCTACAAAAAGAAAATCAACTGCTTAAGGAGTGGGCATTACAGAAAGAAATTCCAGGCAGTAATAGAGCAAGATGCCCTTATTAATCTATTGCCACAATTTAATAGTTCAGTATTTGCTCTATTAAATTTTATTATTTAATAGTTAAAAAAAAATATTTTAATGTTCTCGCATTGCAGGAAATTTCAATTTTTGCAATATATTATTGTCTAAAGATAAAGAATTATCTTTAAGTAATAATATGCAATATCTTTAAACAATATATCATGCTTAAAGATAAGCAAAACCTTTACCTTTAGGCATATTGCTTAAAGATAAAGAAAATAATTTATAGTAATCAATATATTTTCATAATTAAATTTAAGAATGATTTCTTCAATTTTATTCTGTTTGTAAGAGAAGCAAATCAGTTATTTTCAGGAATATAATAGAGCAAGATGCCCTTATTAATCTATTGCCACAATTTAATAGTTCAGTATTTGCTTACGAACATCTCGCCTTATATTCTATAGATAAATCAACGTGATATTTTCAACAATATTGTTACTAACTTAGCTCAAAGAAGCAGTATCATATATATCTGTAGTCAGTGGCTACCAGAGCTGGGTGGCAAGAGGGACGGCTGTCCCTCACGATTTTAGGGACCTCAATTTATAATTAAATATGTTAGAAAAAATATATTTGTATATTTTTATACTGTTCGAGCTTCTGTGTTTGTCAAAATTTGAAGTTCTTAATGTTTTGCTTTTCTTCTACATTTACCACTGTATGTTTATCAACCCCTCACATTTTCCCTGAAAGTCCCTGCCTATACTAGGCTTATACGCTAGATCAGCGGTTCTCAACCTTTTCGAGCCTAGCGCCCCCTTGGGTGAATGCGATTGTTCGGTATCGATACGTTGTAACAGCGCTTTAAACACGGCCATTTTAAAGTGCCAAGGTTCTTTGGAATCCGCCTTAATAAATAAAGGTACGTAAGTTTCTTTTCTAAAAGTACTTAAAAGATACTCACCTGCATAAATATTAATTCTTATGTCTAGGAAATCAATACATGTTTCACTTTCTTTCTGCTTATTTAACATTAAGCCTAACGCTGGGTCTGTGAGCTTTTCTTCCATATCCACGACATAATTAGATTTTTCTGTTATAACTAATATATCGTCAATGTATCTCTTGTATAATTTAATGCGTGGAAGTATCGGTGGTAAAATAATTTCTTCTTTATATCTCACAATTAACTCAGCTAGGAGAATATTTATATTTATAATAAAAGAAACAAAAATGTGAAACCTATTAATAAAATCGACCCTTCCACAATTAGCAATGCATGGAAATGGTGCATGACCAAGAAATAACTTTGACACTTTTCTATGTAATATAATAAACATTTATAAACTACTTCTATTTACAGAAACTTGCACGGATTTATGTTCTTATCATATGTTAATTTCCTAATCTTTTATTGTTATTCTTATTTTGACATCTAAGGATAATATATATGCCTGATGTTATTAATTAATAATTTAATTGTTTGGCTTTTTACAAAATAACGTGTATAATGTAATAATAATAATTATTTGTTATTTATAGTTTTTATTAATTAACATGCAATGATTCCGATGAAAAATACTAATACTGGTGTTTACATAAATTAAGTTATAATTTGTAATAGTGTTGCTATGGCAACGAAATCTTCAAAAATATATGTAGAATTCTGTTAGCGTTCGATGGAATGTATAAAATATTATGATTTTGTAATGTGATAGTAGCTGAGGAGGATTCGAATAAAGAATCGAAAGCGCTTCTACCATAAAAACTGGTGTGTTGTTTTTTGTGAAAGTTCCTGCCTTTGGTGCTAGTATGATTATTAGGTATCTTAACAAGGCAGTGTAGTATTCTCGTTAGTTATTCTGCTTATTATATTTAACTCATCCATGATTTAATTAAAATAGATTAAAAAATAACTGAAATAATTTTTAAAATAACGACAATGATTTAATTAGATTAAAAAGTAACTAAAATAATGTTTAAAAATAAGAAAAAAAAATATTATTTAAAATCTCTGTTTATCAAAAAAGTTCACTGTAAGCAAAATCAAAACTTCAAAATCACATGCTTAACGACTAGAAATCACATTGCACACGTCATCCTAACGATGTATGATGTCATCATTAGGATGATTCACTCATTTTAAAATACGATCAAAGATTTGAATACAATAACAACTGAACTCAATTAGACAAAATACAATGTAAGGGAAAACGAAACTTCGAACGGTCTCTTGGGAGCCGTGTGACATAGACGTATTCCAATGGAATTTTTACTGTGATATTAAATATGAATTTTTTTTATAGAAAAGAAAATAATTATTCAATAACAATAATAATAATAAAATATTTTTATGTAAATTATCAAAATTTTATTATTATTTGTTAACTTGATATTTTCTGAAGCGACGTAACCCTAACATCCGCATCAGGTTAATTTTTTACTTTAGTAATATTTTATTTTATCTGATGCAATCCAGAACGTCGCACCATCGAATCTAACCTCTGCATTTATATAAGTGCATCAGCTAGGCGATGCGGCGCATCAGGCGGCACGGCATCGCCTATCTGATGCACTTATACAAACGCAGGTTGCAGCTGGCGAGCGACGTGCTCGATCGCTTAGGTAACGTAAAATTTTACCTTTTAAATTATATATTGGTGTTTGTATTATAACGTAAAATTTTACCTTTTAAATTATATATTGGTGTTTGTATTATAAAATTTGTTTTATATGTATGTATTTAAAGTTTCAATAAAATATTTATTTTGGGAAATGACATTAATATATCGATAACTAAAAATCAAAAATCACGTAATTTATCAGTTTCAAATTTTTGCCGAATTTTAAGTGCTAAAGTCGGGGTAGGCTTATATACGGGTTATGCATTTTTACCGATTTTTAAACTCTGAAGTCGGGGGGGTCGGCTTATACACGGATCGGCTTATATTCGAGTATATACGATAATTAAAATTATTATATTTTATATAAAATATTATATTATTACATTTTATATATATAATTGAATAATTATTTAAAAAGTTTACTTGACAAGTTCCATGTATACAAGGATTAGCTTCACATGCTGTTCCAGTAGCAGATTGACAACCATTTGGTCCTTCACCAGTTCCACTATATCCATTAGGACAACGGCATTCTCTGTAAACAGCTGATATGGCTAAGAATGGTAATATATTAAAAAAATTAATATGATTTCTTAATGATTTATTCATTAATATTAAAATTAATAATTTTTCAATATATCACATATATTTGTGTATAAGCCAATAAATTTTTTCTGTGAAAAACTTTGAAGAAGGGGGCTGGGCTTATGCACAGGGCAATTAATTTTTCAATGATGATAAGATTACCAGGCCAGTCACACTTTGTTTCCATTATGCTATTGTGCCAGTTATGTGATCTACCATATTTTAAGTTAATTAATCATAAGCCCTAATCACAGTTGAGAATAATGATAGATTTTTTTATTTAAAAATTAACATTTTCGGTACAGTGTACCATCTTCAGGTTCTACATTCAAACACAATTTCGAATGTCTAACAGCTTTTTTTAACAGAATCTCAACAAAAAATTAAAAAAACAAAACAAAAACAAAAATGTTGCTATTGTTACTGCCTCTCTGGCAATTGATTATATAAACTATATAAATTAAACTAAATTAAAATAAAAATAAATACGGTATGTTGTTGCCAGGAGATTACATAGGGTTCATTTTAGTTAGTTTCTTAATCTTTCCTTAATGTCTCCAGGTCATACCTCCATGCTGCAGGGAGCTCCATTTTTTTATCGTTCAATAATTTCTCTTCGTTTTGTCTCTTCATTATTTCCAGGGTCTCAGCTATGTATGCCTGTATTCTCTTCTTAATTGGTCTTACTATTCTGGCCTCATCCCATTGTATTTGTAGATTGATTGCATAAGCCTCCACAACTAGAGCTGTGTTCAATCTGTCTTTGGATACATCCTTCTTATGTTCCTCTATCCTTTGGATCAGGGTTTGATTGGTCACCCCTATGTATGCTGCTGCCTGTTGTGTTCTTTCATCTTTCACTGGGATTCTGTATACTCCTGTCCTTTTGTCCTCTCTCCAGGGATCCTTTTCATTCCTTAAAATATTAAATACTGTGGGAGATCTCAACGTTGTTATTTTCTTATTTTCCCTCCTCACCAATCTGTTTATAAAACTGTTTCCTCTTAGATTGTATGATACGGCTAGTGTGAGGGTCACGTGATCGGACAACGAAATCGTGAGGATCACGTGATTCGAAGAAAGATGAAAACTAATTAATTGTGAGTCGCTTTTCCCTTCTACTAACTCTTCTCACTTCTTCTCAAGCCTACGGGGTCAAATCTCTGAGTATGCCATTCTATCATCTTTCATTCATGTAATCCCTGTATTTACAAGAAAAATATTTATTTTCACAACCCAGGATTAGATTACAAACTCATCTTCAGGCGGCGGCCGGATGGCTGAGTGATAACGCGTTGCCTTGCAACGCAGGAGGACCCGGGTTCGCGTTCCGGATTTTTCGGAGTGCTGGGCCTGGGCGGCGATCCCCGTCCTTCACTATCCGGCTCCCTCCACGGTGCGGTTGCAGCCCGTTACTGTTGGAACTGGCCCAGCCCCTTTAGTAATCTCTTTGATTGGAAAGGGGTCGTAAAATATGCAAAAAAAGTCATCTTCAGACCTGCTTCCAGTTGTCCGGCGGCACCACCGGCACGCCGAAGCTGATTCCCCGGCGTCATCGCGAGTATCTCTACAACGTCCGCGCCAGCGCCGAGGTCTGCGGCTTCGACGAGCACACGGTGTACCTCACCGGGTTGCCGATGGCGCACAACTTCACCCTCTGCTGCCCCGGAGTGATCGGCACGCTGCTGGCCGGCGGCCGCGTGGTGGTCAGCCAGCGCGCCGATCCCGAGCATTGCTTCGCCCTGATCGCCCGTGAACGGGTCACCCACACCGCCCTGGTACCGCCGCTGGCGATGCTCTGGCTGGATGCCCAGGAAAGCCGCCGCGCCGATCTATCCAGCCTGCGTCTGCTCCAGGTCGGCGGTTCCAGGCTCGGCAGCAGTGCCGCGCAACGCGTCGAACCGGAGACGGTCAACGATATAAGGACCCACTGAACAAAGGGTCGAGGTCTTTCCTGAAAGTCGTTCCTGATCGTCTCTTCCGATCGTCTTTCCATGGTCTTCCACCTGTTTTCCGATAGCCGTCGTCTTCCTGGTTTGTCCGTCGCTCTCCTAGTCCAAGTTCGTCAGTTTACCGATGTTGACCTCCCGAGTTCCATCACCAAGTCATCCTGCTTATCTTCTACGAATATACCGAAACTTACTTTGGAAACCGAAAGACAGTCGTCAATCTCCATTTCACATCGCTCATCAGCATCAAAGGACTGAGTTAAAAACGTTCACTGATCATCGATCTATAATAAGGTATTTATCCTTCCTACCAATGTATTGAGTTGTTGATATGTACGTTAATGTACAGGAATCTCTCTCATTAAATGTTTATTGTTAATGTTAATTTGAGTTGTGTGACTTATTGTGTCTACTGGCTCTCCTGCCCCGTCCTTATTCACGCCACAACCGCGTTTTTCGGCCAGAATCAAACTGTGTTGTTGGGACACATTCTAACCCAACTGGTGTCAGAAATCCTGACTACGGCAATTAAGGCTTAAGCCTGTGCCTGACAAACCCGAAGGCTCCACAGCTAGGTAATCTTCTCTTTGGTCAGACCTTGTTGACTGTTCTGTTGCTTGTAAGTTGTTACTGGCTCCTGATGTGAGGCTCTTTCTTATTCTATTATATATGCCCAAAATAAATGATTTACTTTATCCATGCTACCTTCCAACTTCTACGATGTAATTTAGCTCCTTATTCAGTTCCTTCTCCTCTGTAATGTATAAAACAGCCCTTCTAAAAAAGATGGATACAGTAAATATGGGGCATAGATACAGTAAATCATTTCCAATTTTGTAATAGTATCTGCCTCTATAATAATTTCATACTGTGGATTGTGTGTACATGTGAGTTGTTTATTTTTTCTTGAGAAAGGATCATTATTTTTCATTAGGTGGGTGAAATTAAAAATGGTGGTGTATCAATGAGGGAGTTTCCATTTATTGTTTATTAAATCTGTAGTTTTATTGAAGATGGGTTAATACCCAAAAGTGCTTTAATAAAAATTATTTTGATTCAATACATAATCTTATTGTTATACATTATGTTTCCTGAACCAGGATTTTTGCTTATTTATGAAAATGATTATGATACTCAAATATTAATTGTTAATTATGATTTCATTACCAAGAATTTTTGGCATGTCATATAGATTTTTATAATTTGAAAAATCAAGGATAATATACACAAATGTTTAAAAACGATTTCAATCATTTAAAAAATAATTGATCAGAATTAAATCAATGTTAATATATTTTACTTATACTTTAATGAGATTTTAAAATCATTATAAAATATAACTAAAAATAATTTTACCTGTATTTGGAACACAAGTTGCAAGTGGATGACATCCTCCATTATTCAGTCGACAAATTTCAACAAATGTACAATATTCTCCATTTCCTGTATAACCTTTTCAAAATATTTAAAAAAATTTTCAGTAACAATATAGATTAATCAGTATTGCATTATATTTTCAGTATATGATTTGATAGATCACATAATAGTAATACAAAAAATTAAAGCAATTTAGCAATTGTTTTATTAATATCCATAATGCTAATCCCATTACGCACAGATCAAGCAGGCCCTTGCCTGTAGTGCCAAATTGATAAAGGCGGCAAAATGATGATTTTCATTTATTATTTTCTGTTTTCATTTCATTTACTTTAATTTACATTATCATGACGTCTAGAACAACCAATAAAAATAAAATGACATATGAAGAAGAGGCATTTTTTGAATAAGGCGTGTGAATTGAGAGTGGAGTGACATCTTTTGTGGCACCATCTGTCATCTGAAGCGTTCATCTATAGTACATTCATACCTGTTAGATGTCAGATGTGACTATGTAAAGCCAATATTTCAATATGTTTAGCTGTAATGGTCTAAAATAAACTGCATTTTTTTAGACAAAATAAATATTTTTGCCACATCAAAAATTTAAGTTTGTTTTTTGTGTCTTTGATAAGAAACAATTCTTAACATCCTATACTTTATTTCATGTAAGAAAATAGCAGATGGCGCTTGAGAGCCGAGCATTTTTACATGCATTAAATACATACCGTATATACTTGTGTATAAGCCGAGGTTTTTTCTCAAAAAAAATTTTCTGAAGTGGGGGGTCGGCTTATACACAGGTCAAAAAAATCAACTTTTTTTTTGGCTGGAAATATTGAAGTGATAAGCAAAACCATTGAAGTAATATAGGTTATTGAACGTCTCCTGAAGACCAGGAAGGAAATTTTGCAATAATTCATTTAATACAATACCAGGTAAAATTTTCTTATCCCGAAGAGATCGAGCGCATTGCGCCGCCGACTCCAACCTGCATTTATATGAGATCGAGCGCATTGCGCCGCCGACTCCAACCTGCATTTATATACGTACTGTAATCAAATAGGTAACGCCGTGACGCAAAAATTCGACAAAACTATTGGTGCCAGTGTTGAGTGTGCCACTTGGCCTTTCCTCCCCACCTGTTCTTCCGGCCCCCCGCCATTATCGGTGCGGATGCACTCGGATTGAGTTTTTTTTTTTTTTAGAGTGACTACCTTCAAATTTTGCTGTGCTACCTCCAGTGTCTACCGTCAACATTTTGAATCCCAGCTCAAAACTAATGGTGCCATCTTACTCTACTAGCTAACTTTCTCTGGATATCCCACTGGTCCTGTCTTCAAATGCTGCCTACCCGCAGTTGCAAACGGATTATTTTTACTTCCACCCTCTGCTTCAGATAGGAATTCATTAATGTTTCTTAAACCCTCTCTACACCAGTGGAGCTTGTGCCCTCACCCATACTATCCAGCCATCTTGTTCACCATCAGGAAGACCTTTGGATTCCCAACAGATTTCATCTCCCAGTGTTGCCAGTTCACGGATGGAAGTGGATTGAAGTTCTCTGCCTACTTTCTCTCAAAAGTGCAGTTCTCCTTCCTACTTCTACAGTATCCCACTCATCCAGGATAAGGTATCTGTTAAAACTCCATCTACTGTGAACTGACTCCACTTTAGTAAGTGAACTTTTACTCTTCATTTTAGTCCTAAGCCACCCTCTTTTTCTGACCACATGCTTTTCTGCGATGGGAGACATCACCGACTTAGAGAATATCATACACAACAAAATTATGAACAATGTCAGCAAAATCATTAACCTTCTCCCTGAGAAATACAAGAGTAATATTAATCAGGAAGAAAGAGGAAAAATTCGTACTTTAGCACTGGAAATCCAAGGTTTTGCCAATGAGATCTTGGGATCCATTAAAACTATTGTTAAAACCCTACCTTGTACAAACCCTCCTATGCTGATAAACTTAAACTCCCTGGTAACAGCATCAGCAGCAAAATAATCAACAAATCGCTTGCAGACCAGAAACCCTGTAAACGGTTAGGCCTCACTTGCCCGAATGTCACTTGCCCGATCCCCAGTTGCTCGAATCTTACTTGCCTGATTCCCACTTGCCCGAATCCCATTTGCCTGATTCCCATTTGCTCGATTCCCAATTTCCGAAACCCGTTTGCCCGATTCCCAGTTGCTCAAATACTATTTGCCTGATTCCCAATTGCCCGAACCCGCTTGCTCAAAATCTTATTTGCCCGATACTCGCTTTTGCTTGAATCCCATTTGCCTGATTCCCAGTTGCCCGAATGTTAAGTTGTTTGATTCTTACTTGCCTGAATCCAGTTCAACTGATTTTAGATTTGTTATGGTATCATTTTTCCAAGTTTTATTAGCCATAATATTATTCTCCCAGAGACATTTTTTGGCTTTTTTAATTTCTGTATTGTATGGGAGGGAGATTTGTGCTATTTTTCTGTACTGATAAAGGGTTATGCGATTAAAAAAGTTTTGGTGACTGCTGGCTTAGATAATTATTGGATTCTTTTCTTTCAGAAATAAATTATAATATATTGATTATTATTTGAAATTAAAATAATATAAATTTAATATTATCAATCCTATTACAAATTAATAAAAGATTTTCAACAGACTGATATTAGAGAAAGCATTTCAACATTAAATGAAATACTGTATTTAATATCGTTGATAAGGGAAAAATTAAAGGAAATGGATTTAAATCTGTATTATCTTACTGTATTATCGTACAAGTTCAACTATTGTTTGTACATAGATTTATAACAAGATTTTAATTAAAGCTAAACATGCCTGATCTATTTAGGTCAATGAGATTTTAACACCCCTGTTTTACATTATTTACCCGCAGTCGAATTTTTCACAAATACTGAAGAGAACATGAGTGTCGAAGAATAAAAGTTCCATTAAGTTTAACTATTGAAAAAGTTTAATTGATCGTTTGAAGTTGAGATTTATTTTTTAATTAATTGCAATTGAAATATATAAAAATGTATATTAGTTTTATGAAAAGTAAAAAAATAAATTATTTTGTAAAATATAGATTAAGAAAATCAACTATTATTGTATTCGAAATCACACGGATAACGTCTAGAAATCACTTTGCACACATCATCCTAACGGTGTATGACGTCATCATTAGGATGATCCACTCATTTTAAAATACGATAAAAGATTTGAATACGATAATTCAACTAAACAAAATACAATGTAAGGGAAAACGAAACTTTGAACAGTCTCTTGGGAGCTGTGTGACGTAGATGTATTCCAATGGAATTTTACTGTGATACTTAAATATGATTTTTTTTAAAAAAGAAAACAATTATTCAATAACAATAATAATAAGAAATTATTTTTATGTAAATTATCAAAATTTATTATTATTCGTTAACTTCATATTTTCTGAAGTGATGTAACCCTAACATCCGCATCGGGTTAATTTTTTACTTTAGTAAAATTTTACTTTACCTGATGCAATCCAGCGCATCACGCTATCAAATATAACCTTAATTTATATAAATGCATCAGCTAGGCGACGCCGCGCAGCCTGATGCGCCGGGACACAAAAATTCCGACAATAATCCAAGAATCTTATGTAGGCGCGCTGTGCTGGATTCTTGTCGAGAATTTCTATGTCGCGCGCATCAGGTGGTGCGGCGTCGCCTATCTGATGCACTTATACAAACGCAGGTTAGATTTGACGGCGCAATGTGTTCGATCGCTTCGGGTAATGTAAAATTTTATCTTTTAAATTATATATTGGTGTTTGTATTATAAAATTTATTTTATATGTATATATTTAAAGTTTCAATAAAATATTTATTTTTGTAAATGGCATTATATCGATAGTCAGAAAATCAAAGACATCTCGTGTAATTTATGTTTCAAATTTTTTCCGAATTTTAAGTGCTTAAATCAGGGGGTTGGCTTATACACGGGTTATGCATTTTTACTGATTTTTAAACTCTGAAGTCGGGGGGGGGCGGCTTATACACGGATCGGCTTATATTCTTCAAACTCTGAAGTCGGAGGGGGTCGGCTTATACACGGATCGGCTTATATTCGAGTATATATGGTAATTTAAATTTATGAAACCAAAATTTGTCAATACTAAATATTTTTATCTGTAAAAATGTACAATACCTGAATATTAAAAATTACAAAGTCGAAATCAAAAACATGATTAAATATAATTTAATTTTGTCAATTTTATTTCATAACTGACAAGCTGACAGGGATATTTTTTTTCGCAAATAGCAGTATTTATAACCGTATCTAAACCAACGCTATTTTCTTATGTAAAATAAAGTATAGTAATGGTGCCAAAAAAATCATCTGTAGCTTTGAAATATCTAGCTGTGGCCCTGCCTAGAATAGTAACATAATAATGAACATAGCCTATATCAAGAAACTAAAGTTTTTAATTTTTTGGCTTTGACCTTGATCATTTGTATATCAGCTTCAGTTAGTTAAAAAATTCTGTTATGGAATAACACATGACAACTATGTTGTCAAATATAAATTGAAACTTAGAATCATAAATTTTAAAGCAGTATATGCCATCATAAATAACTTATAGCATTTGCAAATTTATTTAAAGCTTTTACAAGTTCATTTAAACCATTTGCAAATTTATTTAATCTTTTTGCATGTAGTACATTCAAACTTTAGGCTATAAACAGTTTAACAAAATGGTGAGAAAGAGTAGTGAATAAATGAGTATAATATTGACATATTAAAATGCAGTGCCATCACTAGGGATGAAGTGGTTGCAGACTTCACTTAATGACACCATTGTAGGGGTGATACCCAATATTTTCAAACATGTTTAAAAAATTACATTTTTGTTAATTTTACAACTGTAAGCCCTTTTTAACTGCTTACCAAGCCCCTATATGTATTAACAGCTTTTAATGTTTAGGTTCTAACAATAAATGATATCCCTTATAAACTCTTAAATCCATGCTTTCTAATGATCAAACATTTTACATACTTTTTTTATCCATTAGAAAGCACAGATTTAAGAGTTCATAAGAAATATCATTTATTGTCAGAACCAAAACATTGAACCTAAAGTTTGAATGTATATACATGCAAAAAGTTTAAATAAATTTGCAAATCTATATAATCACGTGCATTATAATAAATATTGATATGAAATATAATCAGATTTATACTAGATAATTACTATATTCATTATTTTATTATGTTTTATTAAGTATAACTGCATTAAGTTAAAATAAGTTGTAAGAGTTGATTCTTATAATATTCAATCGGGCGGCTCGTGCATAGGCACTGCGGAACTGCAGCACCCCCAATTTTTCTCGATATATTTATTAATTTATTTATATTTGCTTGTCATATTTAATTTTATCAACAGCAACCCTATACAATTCTCTTATTTTGTATAAAAAATAATAATAATCTATCTTGTAGTACTTAAGAGAGTGAAGAATGCTAGCGACTATGGTAAACACAGTGCTGTATTGCTACTTGTGCAAGTATATTAATGTCATAGTGATATGCATGGAAGACAGTTATTAGCATAATGTGGCACTCTCTGTTGTACAGTTCCACTGTTGTGTATATGCAGTTTATGCCAATACTCATGTTTTTTCGTCTCTCTAAATATTTGGACATACAATTAAAGACATAATATTTTGAATTATACTAAACTGTATAATTTTATCGATAATAAACAATATTTTTTAATAATTTTTAATTTTTACTATTTTATCCAAATATGCATACATTGTATTTACAGTGTGTATGCATCTTGATATATATATTTCAAAAGTTGCAGCACCCTCAGGATCTTAAGTCACAAGCTGCCACTGTATTCAATAAATAAAGTATATTTCATATACTACTAATTCCTTTCATACTACAATATTAAAATTTACAATAAATCTATACTACACATATCTTGTCATTAAGTGAAGGTTAATCCTAATGTAATGATAAAACATTTATAGTTCCTAGAAATAAACATGAAGAGATCAAAAATTCTATAAGATAGCCTATAAAAATTATTTATTTATAATACTGATTAAAGAAAAAAGATTATGCACTCTGTTAAACAGATATATTGTGAAATGCATTTATGAATACCGTAATGAATTAAATAAAATGCATTTCTAGCTATTACTTTTTATATTAAAATTTTTATGTAATTAAATATACGAATATATGATTCAAATATGTGTTCATGCTACTAACAAGATCAGAGATAATTTTATTGTGCAATAACATATTCAAGTAAATAATCTTTAATTAAACAAAAGTGACAGCCTTACAGACAGGAATAAGAAAAATCTTATAATAAACTTTAATGAAAAGCACTTTCAGTATACACTCTCATCAGTTCAAATTCTATAATTTAAAATTAATCGTTTTGAATACATACTGTATGCAGTGACGTAACCAGAATTTTTTTTGGGTTGGCCAAGAATGGGCCACACCGATATGAAAAAACATTCTCCCGTATGCATTTTATTAAATCCTATTTACGTAACAGAATGCTTGATGATCGGGTAAGCAATTTAACAATCATGTTCATCGAGAAAAATCGCAAAAGCTCTCGATTTGGACAAAGTAATCGATCGTTTTGCATCATTAAGTAAAAATCACCACATAATTTTGTATTGAGCTGATATCAAATAAATACTTATATTTACCAGTATTTTGAAACTTTTATTCTTTCCAGCTAATCGCATTAATTAAGTACTGCGTAAAATGTGCAAAGGACGTATTTTTTGGCAGCTTGTAAATAAAAATTTTTTATCGCTATTAGCATGAAATTATGAGGGCTTAAATTATGCTTGTGGTGTTTTATTTTCATTTTTACGGAATACAAGGCATCTTGGATTATGAGGTGTTTAATGTAGGGGGAGGTGGCCATGAAAAAGCCACTTTAATTTTTTTGAAAATTTATAATTGCAATCACTCGAAGTTTTACTCATTAGATGGCAACACTTGAAAGTTTTTATCCACCATCATTGCATAATTTTCACAAACCAAGGACAACGTTGTATAGTTCCGAAGATTTTGACCATAAAAAGTAAGTTTTTGAGTGCCTTTTCGATCTTGTTTAAAATGAAATTGTTCCAACCTTGCCTAAAAATGATGATACTACAGCTTTTTGTATATATCGTGACTTCTAATCACGTAAAAATTTGGTTCCCAATCTCTTCGTTTAATGGTGTAATTTGAGATTATAATTTATAACAGAGAGTGTTTTGAAAGAGCTGATATAAAAGGCTATGAAAGAGCTGGCTTTTCCATCACTGGACAACTGGCTCTTTCAAGACAGTTACATTACTTTATTTTCATGCCTAGTTATTTTGTTATTTTGTAATTTTGTTTTATTTAATTTTTATGTTAGGTTGAAAATGTCCTCAGAAACAGGAAAAAAGCCAAAAAAAAAACGAGTAAGACCATCTGCATCTCTGATTGAAGAAGCAGTAGAGATGTGATACAGCATGGCCAATCAATAAATAGCACAGTGATTTCATTAAATATATCAAGATCATATTTAGCAAAGATTGTTAAAAAAGCTAAGTTTTCTGGTAAGGAGTCTTATTTTCATCGTCCTAATATAGGAAATAGGCGTATTTTTACGATGGAGCAAGAAAATATGCTGGTTGATTATCTAAAAACTGCATCAAAAATGTGTCATGGCCTTACAAGACAACAAGCTAGAGAATTGGCATTTGAATATGCACTTGCTATTTCTATCTGTCCAGAGAAGTGGCTTACTAACAAAACAGCGAGTGCAGACTGGTTGAGAGGATTTATGTGCAGACACAAAGATTTAGCTATTAGAAAGCCTGAGAGTACATCACTATCTAGAGCAACCAATTTTAATAGAAAAATGTAGGTACATTTTTTGAAAAATTAACATATATCCACCAAAATTACAAGTTCTAGTCACATATGATATTTAACACCGATGAAACTGGTTGCAGCACAGTAACTAATCCTCCTAAAGTAATTGCTGAACGAGGATCAAAACAAATAGGACAAGTGACAAGCGTGGTACGTTGATAACAACTCTATTTTTTGTCAGTACTTCTAGTTGTAGTTTACCACCTGTTTTAGTTTTTCCTAGAGTAAACTACAAGGATATTATGTTGACTAATGGTCCACCAGGAGCCCTCGGTCTGGCCAATGTATCCGGATGGATGAACGAAGAATGTTTTGTGAAAGCCTTAGAACATTTTGTGAAGCATGTGAATCCACCAAAGAAAATCCTGCTTTGATCTTAATGGATAATCACAGTTCTCATGTGAATCTCAGAGACATTGAATTTGTTAAGGAAAATTCTATTATAATTCTGACATTTTCACTGCACTGCAGCTATAAGATGCAACCTCTTGATGTAGCAGTATATGGTCCATTTAAAACTAGATATCGCATCGTTATGAATGAATGGATGCTATCCAATCCTGGGAAAAAAGGGACAATTTACCAAGTTGGGCAATTTGTTAAAGATGCATATTTGGCTGTATTCACTCCTCATAACATAATATAAGGATTTTTCAAAACGGGAATTTATCCCTTAAATTCAAATATATTTTCCGATGATGAGTTTCTTTCCTCGTACGTTACAGATAGACCTCATCCATCTTCAACAGTCGATCTAAATCAACAAAAACAGACTGAAGATATAAATAATAGCACTATAATATTAGATATGCCTACACTGTCACAACCTGGCACTTCCCAACAGCAAGTAATAGATCTAACATCTGAAGGTGTAAGACCTTATTCAAAAGCAATTTCCAGGAAAAAAACAATATCCAAAAACCGTAAAATGTCATCTGCTGTAATCACGGATACACCCGAAAAAAATAAAATACAAGAAAAAGAAAAATTATCAAAACATAAAAAGAGGCAAAGAAAGAAAATCATACCTACAAAATCCATAAAAACTGTTAATAAAAGATCTGAAATAAGTGAAGACACAAGTGACAGTAGCTCGAATATTTCACTGGACGATGAATCCACTTCATCAAATTCAGATAATGAAATATCAGATGTAAAAGAGAAAGATAAGGATAATTGTGTGGTTTGTAGTGGTAGTTATGCTAAGAGTAAACAAGAATGGTATAAATGCAAAATATGCAGTGGATGGGCACACCAGTCGTGTGGAATTAAGGGAATACTTAATTATTTTTGCAAAAAATGCTATTAATTTAATAATAATAATAATACATTCAAAACTTTTGATCAAGACTAATTTAACTTAGTTAGGACAAGTGAACTCATAACTAAGACATAAAAATAGCATAAATATTTAACTAACTGCTTTTTTACATTAATCTTTTAAAATAATAGCACTACGAAGCAGTTGAATATCACTACAAAAACTCTTTTATTGGAACGTTTTCGGTTATCGTATAACCATCATCAGCATTTTACAATAGAATACAAGAAGTTTTTAATTCGTTTTCGAACCAGAATTAAAGAACTGAATATAATCATTTAAAAATTTCAAAAATTAAAAACATAATTTTGTGTCTATAATCTCGTTAAAACAATAACGTACTTTATACATATTACGTACGATGTAAAATTTATTATTTAAATTGACAATAATAAGATGTCAAATGTGTCAATAAGATGTCAAAATAATAAGATGTCAAATGAACCAGAAGCCGATAACACAGATGCGCGCTACCCAGTTACATAAAATATTCGATGCGGGCTGTATTTTTAATTTTAATTTGGTAAATATTAAGTAATGTAGCTACAAGTCTTCGGATTTTATGCATACAGAATAATATTATTTTCAATTTAAATAATAAATTTTACATCGTACGTAATATGTATAAAGTACGTTATTGTTTTAATGAGATTATAGACACAAAATTATGTAAGGAAGATAGATCTAAAACTTTTATTAAGAAACGTTTTCGATATTATAAATATCATCATCAGCTTTTCATAGAGAACAATGGCTAAAAGAACTACAATGGAATTCGAAGAATTCATATTTACAGTTTTAAAATATAAGCACGCACACATTATTTAAGTATTTTTTCAAAATTTAGAAATATAAAATCTAAAAATAAATAATTATTATTATACAGATTGTTTTTCGTTATGCAAAATATGAATGGTAATCACCAGTGTTTAATCGCGTATTTCCAGGCTGCCGAAATATTTTCGCTATTTTTATTATTAATAATGTTTTCAGTTTCACTTCTTTTCATAATTTCAATCGTTTCTGCTATCCATAAGTCCTCTTTTTTATCTAGATTTTTTATAATTTTTGCATTTTCCCATTGTATTACTATGTTACTTTCGTATGCACAGGTCGCTAGCGCTGTCGTTAAGTTACCTTTTTGGATGTCATCTTTGTGCTCTTTAATCCTATCTTTAAAATTCCTCCCTGTTGCACCTATGTAGGCTTTATTTTGTCCGGTGTCTACATCAGTGAGTGGAATTTTATAAACGCCCGATTTGAGTTGGTCTCCATATTTATCTTTGTCGTTTCTCAATATAGAGTATATTGTAGGAGCTCTTTTATACGCTTTTTTGAAATTATTTTTCTTAAAGATTCTTCTAATTTGCCTGTTGTTGTGTAAGTTGTATGGTATAGCTACATATTGTTGTTGGTTCATGGTTTCTGTTTCCACATTAGTTAGCTCAGATTGTTGGTGTCTAGTGGTTTCGTTTTTAAATTTCTTTACCTGTTTTTGATAGATTTTATCCATAAAGTTATCTGAGTAACCATGTTTTTTACCAAATTGTTTTATTTTCTTTATTTCTTCCTCTTTAAATTTTTGTTGACTGCAATGTGTCAAACACCTTCTAAAGTAAGCAGTAAATGCTGCTACTTTGTATGAATAGGGGTCATTAGACCACTTTGGAATAATGACAGGAGAGGATGTCGGTTTCCAGTAAATTGTGGTAGAATATTTATCATCCTTGGCTAGTATTTTCACATCTAAGAAATTTATTTCTTGTTTGCTAATATTTGTTATTTGAAGAGTCAAGCCGTATTCTACACTAGTGAAATTATCAATTAAATCTTGGGTTCTATCTATTTGTTTCCATATAACAATAATGTCATCAACATAACGACTGTATAAAGTAAAGCTATTAGCAAATGATGGTAAAAATTGTTCTTCTAGTTCTCTGACTACTATTTCTGCAAGAACTCCTGCCATTGGGCTTCCTATCGGTATGCCCCGAACTTGCTTATAAAATCGACCTTTAAAGGTAAAGAATGAATTATGACAGATTAAGTATGCCAAATCTCTGTATAATTTTGGATTCTGTTCATTTGTGTTGGTATGTTTCAGGAGGAAACGATAAAGAAACAGGCAAGTGGGTGCTAGGTGTAAAGAAGGGTACATTTTTTGAAAATCAAGTACTGCCATTATCTCAGTTTCAGGACGGTCGTGATTGAGTATTTTATTCACAAATTCTTGTGAGGATTGTACTACGTATGGATAGCCTTTCATTTTATTTATACACCATTCTGCAAGACTTTTTTCAATATTAAAGGTCGGGGAACGTCTTTTTTCTACTATCGGCCTAGCTGTTGGTGGATGTTTATGCGTCTTAATATATGCGAAGATTCTTGGGCATGCAGGATTATTAATTTGTTTCTTATTAATGAATGTAGGTAAATTCTTTTTTCTACAAAAGGCATTTACTTTAGATGCTAAGGCTGTTGTTGGATCTTTTAGTATAGCTTCAGCCTGTGATTCAATAATAAATTGTTCCATAAATTCATCATACTGTTTTCTTTCAAGCATAACCATTTTTCTAGATTTATCATCTCTTGTGATCACTATATTTTTATCTTCTATCCATGCTTTTGTTTTTTTAACATTTATCCAATCTTCTTTATTATTGTTTTCTGTTAAACGTTTGGTTCTATTTATTCTATAGTTCTCATCTATTAATCTCCATCTCCATTGTTCTTTTTGTAGATCATCAAAAGGTTTTAAAAGTCTTTCATATATGGGGATAGTGTCAAAGATATTTTGCACTAGATTTAAGGCGTAAGATGGATCTTTTTGTATTATATCTTTAGCAAATTGTGGCAAATCTATATCTCCTACAATTGTGATAACTTCGTCCAGAGGAAGAGCTCTTTTCTTATTAAGAGTTAGGCTTAATTGTTTCTTGAATAACCATTTAAGTTTCTTGATATATTTTTGCCTTAGGGTTTTTTGGTAGCTAACCATTCTAGTATTGATGAGATAGATTGATATAGATGAGAACTATAGAATAAATAGAACCAAACGTTTAACAGAAAACAATAATAAAGAAGATTGGATAAATGTTAAAAAAACAAAAGCATGGATAGAAGATAAAAAGATAGTGATCACAAGAGATGATAAATCTAGAAAAATGGTTATGCTTGAAAGAAAACAGTATGATGAATTTATGGAACAATTTATTATTGAATCACAGGCTGAAGCTATACTAAAAGATCCAACAACAGCCTTAGCATCTAAAGTAAATGCCTTTTGTAGAAAAAAGAATTTACCTACATTCATTAATAAGAAACAAATTAATAATCCTGCATGCCCAAGAATCTTCGCATATATTAAGACGCATAAACATCCACCAACAGCTAGGCCGATAGTAGAAAAAAGACGTTCCCCGACCTTTAATATTGAAAAAAGTCTTGCAGAATGGTGTATAAATAAAATGAAAGGCTATCCATACGTAGTACAATCCTCACAAGAATTTGTGAATAAAATACTCAATCACGACCGTCCTGAAACTGAGATAATGGCAGTACTTGATTTTCAAAAAATGTACCCTTCTTTACACCTAGCACCCACTTGCCTGTTTCTTTATCGTTTCCTCCTGAAACATACCAACACAAATGAACAGAATCCAAAATTATACAGAGATTTGGCATACTTAATCTGTCATAATTCATTCTTTACCTTTAAAGGTCGATTTTATAAGCAAGTTCGGGGCATACCGATAGGAAGCCCAATGGCAGGAGTTCTTGCAGAAATAGTAGTCAGAGAACTAGAAGAACAATTTTTACCATCATTTGCTAATAGCTTTACTTTATACAGTCGTTATGTTGATGACATTATTGTTATATGGAAACAAATAGATAGAACCCAAGATTTAATTGATAATTTCACTAGTGTAGAATACGGCTTGACTCTTCAAATAACAAATATTAGCAAACAAGAAATAAATTTCTTAGATGTGAAAATACTAGCCAAGGATGATAAATATTCTACCACAATTTACTGGAAACCGACATCCTCTCCTGTCATTATTCCAAAGTGGTCTAATGACCCCTATTCATACAAAGTAGCAGCATTTACTGCTTACTTTAGAAGGTGTTTGACACATTGCAGTCAACAAAAATTTAAAGAGGAAGAAATAAAGAAAATAAAACAATTTGGTAAAAAACATGGTTACTCAGATAACTTTATGGATAAAATCTATCAAAAACAGGTAAAGAAATTTAAAAACGAAACCACTAGACACCAACAATCTGAGCTAACTAATGTGGAAACAGAAACCATGAACCAACAACAATATGTAGCTATACCATACAACTTACACAACAACAAGCAAATTAGAAGAATCTTTAAGAAAAATAATTTCAAAAAAGCGTATAAAAGAGCTCCTACAATATACTCTATATTGAGAAACGACAAAGATAAATATGGAGACCAACTCAAATCGGGCGTTTATAAAATTCCACTCACTGATGTAGACACCGGACAAAATAAAGCCTACATAGGTGCAACAGGGAGGAATTTTAAAGATAGGATTAAAGAGCACAAAGATGACATCCAAAAAGGTAACTTAACGACAGCGCTAGCGACCTGTGCATACGAAAGTAACATAGTAATACAATGGGAAAATGCAAAAATTATAAAAAATCTAGATAAAAAAGAGGACTTATGGATAGCAGAAACGATTGAAATTATGAAAAGAAGTGAAACTGAAAACATTATTAATAATAAAAATAGCGAAAATATTTCGGCAGCCTGGAAATACGCGATTAAACACTGGTGATTACCATTCATATTTTGCATAACGAAAAACAATCTGTATAATAATAATTATTTATTTTTAGATTTTATATTTCTAAATTTTGAAAAAATACTTAAATAATGTGCGCGTGCTTATATTTTAAAACTGTAAATATGAATTCTTCGAATTCCGTTGTAGTTCTTTTAGCCATTGTTCTCTATGAAAAGCTGATGATGATATTTATAATATCGAAAACGTTTCTAAATAAAAGTTTTAGATCTATCTTTAATACTGCTAAATGTGCTATTTAATTTCCTTATATTGTTATAGTAAATAAGCAGGTAAAAAGTTGAACTTTTAAACAAAATTATGTTTTTAATTTTTGAAATTTTTAAATGATTATATTCAGTTCTTTAATTCTGGTTCGAAAACGAATTAAAAACTTCTTGTATTCTATTGAAAATGCTGATGATGTGGTTAACGATAACTGAAAATGTTCCAATAAAAGAGCTTTTGTAGTGATATTCAACTGCTTCATAGTGCTATTATTTTAAAAGATAAAAATAGCAGTTTTTATAAATTATTTAGAAGTTTATGTTTTTATTATAATATAAAAATAAAAGTTACGTTTTCAGTTATCAGATTTGTTTCTTACGATAACTTATATCGGACGGCTCTTTCATGACACGCAGTGGCTCTTTCAATACCACCTTGTTATGAAAGAGCCGATTTCCACTTTTTTTCCATTTCAAAAAATGACTGGTTTATTCTTTCAATTTTGTCATTTTTCCTTGTGGATTATATTAATAACATAATAAACTACAATATAAAAGTATTTTTGTTTCTACAAAATTAATTTGAAGTGGCTTTTTCATCTCTCTACCTAAACTGGCTCTTTCATGCCCACCTTCCCCTATTCGGTTGTAAATTTTCATTTTTACAAAACTCAAAGTGTCTTGAGTTATGTGGAAAACTCTCGCAGATTTCAATTTTACGTTTCGGGTTATATATTCAGGGTGGGCCAGCACATGCTCCAGAACTTTCAATGCATGGGCCATGGCCCACCCAGGCCCACCCGTAGTTACGTCCCTGACTGTATAAGAATGCATGGCCCAGATTCACAAATGCGTTGTTATTGAACTAATGACGAAATATCATCATTATGGCTCAAAACGACGGTTTTCCATATTCACAAAACTTGTTGCCATAAGTAATAACATTAATTGGCATCATTATCCAACAATGCCATGACCATGCCGTTATCATCAATTTTAAGATGGCAGAAGAGTATTTTTGTCTCAGTCAGTGAAAAGGACAGATTTATTATCAGATATATTGATTATCTAAACTCAGTGTTAATGATATTTTAGTTATTGAACTTAGATTCATTTTATGTATTACCTGCTTATACTCAGAATTAACCCAGATTCAAATAAAGCACTACTTAGCAGTGGAGAAAATTTCACAAAGAGTTTTTATTTCAAACAAGAACTAACGTTTTTGGCTTTCATGATGGCCATCATCAGGTTCACCAATTTAAATTCGTACAGAGTTCAATTTAAATTCGTACAGAATGAACTCTGTACGAATTTAAATTGGTGAACCTGATGATGGCCGTCATGAAGGTCGAAAACGTTAGTTCTTGTTTGAAATAAAAACTCATTGTGAAATTTTCTCCACTGCTAAGTAGTGCTTTATTTGAATCTGGGTTAGTTATTGAACTTATTCGTTTCTATAGACTATCTAAAGATATGATTTTTGAATTGATAGAACTTTCACCTTATATACAGAGAAAAGCAGAGCATTCATATGACACAAATGTGGAAACATAATTATTACATGCACTGAGATTTTTTAGCAAGGGTAACTTTCAGTCTGTTATAAAAGATGTTGTTCATATTAGCCAGCCTATGACATCAAGAATCATTACAAATGTTTGCAATGCATTATGTAGAATATAAAAAAAAATATCACTTTTCTACTAAATGATTTTCCCCAGTTACAGACTATTAAATAAGATAAATCATTATTATAAAAATATATTCTTAATTAAACTATTATACAGTGTATCTTGATTAATGATGAGTGGCTGTAAGAAAAAAATGTCTTGGTTACTGACACAGGCTTTCGTTAACAACTCCCGATTACATGAACTTCCGACAAAATAAAGCCCTATAACAGCTCATCATCGAATCACATGATTCGTTAGCTCAGTTGTTAATTGTTATTTTTTTTATCACAATCAATTCAAATCCGACAATATTATTATTAAAATTAATAAAATTATAACCATATAAAAATATATTTAAGTAAATGATAATTACATATAATAATGAAAACAAATAATTTAATTAATTAAAAATAAATGTGAAACAGTTCACTAGTTTTTAGTTTCTTAAAGATGATTTCTAGACTATTATTGCGGTTCACTAGCTTTTAGTTTCTTAAAGATGATTTCTAGATGATTATTATGGAACAGTTCACTAGTTTTTAGTTTCTTAAAGATGATTTCTAGATGATTATTAATTAAATTCTGCAAACAAAGTCTGATTCTATTGTTTGTTTGTGTTATATTATTAGTTTTTAGTTTCTTAAAGATGATTTCTAGACGATTATTATTTTACTAGTTTTTAATTTCTTAAAGATGATTTCTAGACGATTATTATTTTAAATATTTTTAGTTTCTTAAAGATGATTTCTAGATGATTATTATTTTAAATTATGTGAACAAAGTCTGATTCTATTGTTTGTGTTATATACTTGACACCTGCAACTTTTAGTTTTTTAAAGATGATTTCTAGACGATTATTATTTTAAATTCTGAAACAAAGTCTAATTCAATTGTTTATTTGTGTTATATATTACTTGACAAAAGTCTGATTTTATTGTTTGTTTGTGTTATATATTAATTGACACCTGCAAGTGGTGTGAATTCTATTGTTTGTTCGTCTTATATATCACTTGACACCTGCAGGTGGTGTGACGTTGTAGTTTTGAATTCCATTAGAAGAAAAAAGTCTGTCTAAGATCCTACAATTCATATAGACAATAAATCAGTGAGTGCGTGTCACTGTTCGTTTGTCATAAAAGGCAAAAGGCAAAATCAAATCTTATATGTATAATAATCATTGAAACTATAAGCTGCTAATCAGTGTTTACAGGTTCGTTTGTCAAAAAACTCCAAAGTGAGCCCAATTGTCCTTTTGGTGAAGATTGATAATTAAAAACTGTTTTCATGAACAATTCATTTTATTAATATTAATTTTTTGTAGCAAATATAATAAATAAATGATATTTTCATTATTTTTAGGACATTTTAAATGAATTTTATCTATATTATTAATAATTACTATGGTTGTGGGGAGGAGCTGGAACAAATTAATCAATTTTCAATTAAACTTATGGGGAATCGCACCTTGGATAACAATGATTTTGGTTAGCAATGGTAATCCTGGAACAGATTACCATCATTAACCAAGGTACCACTGTATTAGAAAGATAAATTAATTTAACTTTTAGAATATACATCAGCTCATTTCTTTCAAATTTATATCAAAATGTATTAAAACTATTTAAATTATTTATAAAAATAAAAGCATTTATTTCAGGAGTGAAATGCTGTTTTTTATCCTTCTTGTCCTCCATTTGTGAAAATGACTTCTGGATAAAAATACCCAGAAGTCACTTTCTTATTGGCTATATTCATGGAAACGTTGATGTCATTTCCATACTCTCGAAACAAGATGACAATATTATATTCATGGAAATGTTGATGCCATTTTCGCTCTCTCAAAACAAGATGACAAAAATTTCATTGCTAATTGTCAAGTAGCTTACGATACATTTTGTGAACAGCATTTATGATAAATCGTTAAGATTTTATACTTAATGATGTTGTCGGTGTACGACGTCGTAAATAACAACTCTCTTTGTGAATCTGGCCCCATAATAATTGTAATAATAATTATACAATGGTGTCTCGCAATTCAAGTTCTGCAATTCGACGGTCTTGCAATTTGACATCTGAGTTTTGCAAGTTTGCACATGCACATGCATGGAATTGTGTGATGTTATTTGCCATTTGTGGGATGCCAGGGGGTGATATAATATGTTATAAGCCTTAGCCTTGCTTGGATAATGTCAGGATCTGACACCAGTCAGTTTCGTTGGAAACGATGCTGACAAAACAGGCGGGTTTGCCTAGCGGATGATGATGTGGGTTAAAGTTGTGAGTAAGGATGGAGAGGTGCTCAAGGACACAATGATAAACAACTCGTATGGTTAATACCTTGGATCTTTATTCTTGAGAGAGAGAATTACAACATATCCCATAAAGGGAGGATGCCTTATGTAACAAAAGGTTCTTGGTAGATCTTGACTTAACACACAATTTTACACGAGCACAACACTAATTGTTTATAGTAGTTCACAGTTCTTAATGAAATTTTCTTTTACACGGGGACCTATTTATGCTCGTCATCCGGTCTTTGGTTTCTTAGTGGTCTTCTTCTAATGCTGCATAGCTTCAGACAGTAATTTTGTCATTAACTAATGACTCAAAGTGAGAGAACACCTTTTTTCTTGTGTATGGGATCCAACCCTGTTAGTGCAATGCAGCTGGAGGAATGGGACGGCAGTTGTGAAACCTCAACAGTGAAAACTGTTATGTCTTCTTTCTCTTAGCCATTCTCCCTCCATTTTCTTCCTCAAGTTCTCTCTCTCTCTCTCTTTAGGGTTCTCTCTCTGTCGATGTTGGTGGCCAATTCCCTTTTATAACATCCCCGAATCCGAGACCAAAATGTAACATCTCACCCAAAATTCCCGGGCTTTGATGCATTCCCGACTATTGTTTATTATTTCCTTTGCAGGTGGGCTACTGCGATAATCCCTGGACACCTGCACAAGCATGATCCTTTGCTCACAATATGTAATCCCTTTTTGTTTTCAAGATTTACGATGCTGGGAACGAAGTTTCGCACCAGACAGTGCAATTTGGTAAATGCTTTCTTTTCAATCTTAACATTCTTTCTCCTGTTTACAAATTCTTTTTTCAATGTTTTTAATTTTCTCCCTTTTACAATTTCTTTGTTTGATGTATTAAATTTTTCTTATACATCACGAATATAATTCGTATTTTCAATATTCTCACACATTTGTCAGTTCTTTTTGGGCTACTTTGGTGTTTGCCTGTGTTGTTTGTGTTAATTTTCAATTCTACATTTTTCAGAAAGTAAAAATTTTGAATTATCATCATTTTTTTGAGTAAAATGTAAGGAGAGGTTCAGAGAAAACTGACCAGGGGAATAATTCCAAAAAGAAGAACATGCGATTGGGAAAAGTATAAAAGAAAAAAATTGTAGATAAAGTGCAGAAAAGTAGAACAATTAAAATAGAACTCAAGTATAGTGTTCCTAGGACAACTGTGACCATGTTTTGCCACAGACAGAGAAGATTATGGGTGCTAAGGTGTCTGCTGGAAGACTTTGTTCCAACATCCCAGTGCTAATAAATTGTGTGTTGTGTATAAAATAAAATAGTGTGTTTTAAAATTTAGTCTGTTATACAATAGTAAAACACGTATAATAAAGTAAATAATATAATGTATCTCTCTCACCTCACCCATTAGGGGAATGGAATTGGAACCACTAACGAATTAATCTATTTCACATAGTCTTATATGGGAAATATTGTCCTGCAATTTAACATTTGTTCAACAACAGATTAATGTCGAATTGCGAGGCACCACTGTATAATGATTTTAGACATCATAATTTTTTTGAATTACTTTATTAATGTATCATTATAAAGAAAAAATTTATAATGAATTTATAAATTAACACATTGAATATATTAATAATATATAATGAATTACTTAATTAACCTATCATTCTTTACCAAGATAATGATATGTTAATTAAGTAATTCAAAAAAAATTATGATGTCTAAAATCATTATACAATTGTTATTTAAATGACTATTATGCATGCTTATGCATGTGTTCAAAACAATTAATTTTAAATTATAGAATTTGACTGATAAGAGTATATACTGAAAGCAGTTTTCATTAAAGATTTTACTAAATTTTTCTTATTCTTGTCTCTAAGGCTGTAACTTTTGTTTATTCATTAGAAGAAAGTGGAACCTCAACTAATCTTTAATTACTAAGAAAAACTATATTTTATCATCCTTTCTCAAAAAATTTTGTTCATACAAATTGAATATGATCAATTATTAAAATATTTTTTATTCTATTGATCTTGATGAACATATTTTAGCTTATAATATTTATTTTGTGATTTTTAACTATTTATTTAACTATCTGGTAATCAAAAGGAAAATATTTTCCTCAAAATTTAAAGTAAGTTATTATGACAACATGAAAGAAATATTTTTCAGAAAATTTATTAAAAATCAGATTGATTTTTATGAGATACTTTATCTATTAATAATTATTATTTTTAGAAAATTATTCTGATGGCATAAATGTAGCTAGTGATTAATTATGTTAGGCTATTCTAATATAATATAGATTTGATTCAAAACAAAAACTATTCCACATTTCTTTAATTCAAAATGAAAAGTAAAAACAAATTATGATCATTACTTTCCTAATTATTAGTATAATCATTAGGAAAGTAATGATTATACTAACTTGTAAGTATTACTTTTCTAAATATTATTACTTTTAATTAAAAATTATCTAATGATACTTAGCATTTATTTTATTTCAAAAATTTAATCAGAAAATTTTTAAAATTATTCAACAGCTCTTCTAGCAGAAATATATTTTATTAAATATAACATTTTTGGTCTATTATGAGATCATCTTCAATATGAAACATTGTTAAAATTAAATTTTCTTTCAGAATCACTGGTCTCATAAATCAACTGATATATTTCTAGCCATTAGAATATTCTTCATAGTGAATCTGTCACAGATTAAAACACTAATCATTTTTATGAATTTATTATATAAGTTCATCACTGATTTTTCAGCATCTTTGATTCCTAAGTCTTGCTGGATCAACATTGATCACATAATTTGTCAGTACATCTCTGACTCACTAATTATATCTCTCATGTTTCTAAAACATATGGATCACTAGAAATTTAAACAAATATTAAAAGCAAACTAAATATGATAACTTCTGCAGTATTCAGTATCCTTGCATTTGTAATATACTCATCATAAAAAAAAATCACAGACCAAGGAGTTGTCAGAACTGAATGAAACTTTATGTGTGTGATTGTAATTTTAATATAAGTAAGTGATTACAACATCAGAGCAACAGGCTACTTTATTGCAGAAAACTAAACACATGAAAGGATATTCTAGTATTCTGTTGGGCCACTTCTAGACTGGATACAAGATGTGATATGGGCAGGCATAGAGGCATACAGGGCTGATATGTTATTCTGCAGCATATCTGTCTACATTTGTTGTAACTTCTAGAGCATGCAAACTCATATGCTGTCAAAGTTGACATCCCAGATAGTCCCACACATGTTCTATTGGCTAAAAATCTGGCAACCGGGTAGACCAAGAAAGTGTGGCAACCTGGCAAAGACATACCTGTGACATCCTGCAGTGTGCACCTAAACATTATCCTGCTGGTAAATGCCCATATGGAGCCCTGCCATGAGAGGCAATACATAGCTGCAAAATGTCCTGAGTAAAGAAATGCATACACTGTGACCAGGTTCACGATGCCCTCAACATAACCAGCATGAGAGGACCATCTGCTCCTCCAACAAGCATGAACAGATCCAAGTATGGTGCAATCTAGAGACAGATGGCACCATTGATATAAGTCTCAGTCTCTGCCAGAAGCATTTCAAGGACTTAGTTGAAAGAAATTTAGTCTCTGTGCTGTTATTGTCCTTGGATTTCTACAGAGATGACCAGCTGTTGTATGTGATGGCTCCCCCAGACCATCACACCAGCTGTGGAGACTTGACAGCAAAGGCTTCAGGAGGTTCCACTTTCTTCTAATGAATAAACAAAAGTAACAGCCTTAGAAACAAGAATATGAAAAATTTTATAAAATCTTTAATGAAAAGTGCTTTCAGTATATACCCTTGTTAGGTCAAATTCAGTACTGATCAGAGGTTCTCCAGACACAAACATGTCTATCGTCAGTGTCCAACATCATTAAAGGCAATCTGGAGCTATTCCATAACAATCCAGTTTTGTAGTAAAGACACTACTGCAAACACAAGCAACAGTGAGTGGCTTCAATGGCAGCACATGTAATGAGCACCATGAAACCAATATCCTTCAGCTAAATCCTTGAAACGGTTCTGGAAGAGACAAATCTATAATAATGGTGCCATCTGTCTCTAGATGGCACCAAACTTGGATATGTTTATGCTTGTTGGAGAAGCGGATGGTCCTCCCATGGTGGTATGTTGAGGGCGTCCTGAGCCTAGTCACAGTGTATGCTTATCTTTATTCATCCATTGGCCCCAATATCTCTTAACAGTCTCATTAGAACAGCCTAGGTGACAGGATATTCATCAATATGATCATCCAGCTTCTCTCATTCCAATAATCTGGACCCTTTCATACTCTGTTAATTAGGCAATTTACTTATTGATTACTAGATATGTACAAACGATACAAAACCAGCCTAGCATGTAAACTAGACAACACACTATTCACAAACAACGAAGAGTCATTCTACAGAAACATAAACACTAAAGACCTAGACTAGCACAAATAGAGAAATACCAACACAACAATCACTCATTAGCTTCTGGTCTGCCCTGTGGAATACTAACACACCAATCACTCACTAGCTTCTGGTCTGCTCTGTGGGCAGTGCCAGTTATACACAACCAGAGAGCCAGCTGGATTCCAGAAGAGGAGACACACACATTAGATGTAGCAGAAATGCCCTATATCACCATTACTACTGAAGAACTCACAAACACAATTAAATACACTCACAACTGGAAAGACCCCTGGTGTAGATGGCATCCAGAATTTTCGGTACAAGCATTTTACCTGTCTTCATGATTTACTGGCCAAACATCTCACACATCTCATTCACAAACCAAAAGACATAGCTTCATTTCTTAGACACTGCATCACTTTCATGAAACCCAAGAGCACAAACACTGGAAACCCATCATAACACAAACCAATCACATGTTTACTAACACTATACAAAATTCTAACCTCATGTATCACCAACAAAATATACACTCACATCAAAGAAAACAACATTCACACAGAACAACAGAAAGGCAGCCGTAGAAGTCACATGGGGTGCAAAGAGCAGCTGATCATCGACACAACAATACTAAAACAAGTACACAGACAACACAGACACTTACACACAGCTTACGTTGATTACAAAAGGCATTCAACAGCATACCACAATCATGGCTCATACAGACATTGCAACTCTATAAAATCAATACCAAATACATCACATTCCTACAAAACATAATGCAACACTGGAGAACAACACTGCACATCACCATAAATAACAATCATGTAGCCACAGAACCCATACACATTAGACGTGGTATTTTCCAGGGCGATTCCCTCAGCCCACTTTGGTTCTGCCTTGCCTTAAATCCATTCTCAAACAAACTGAATACATCGAACTATGGCTACGACATTAGAAAAAACTGCACATCACACTACACAGACCTCTTTTACATGAATGACATTAAACTGTATGCCTCAACACAAATACAATTACAACAGCTATTACAAATCACGCATACATTTTCAAAGACATATGCATGGAGTTTGGCCTCAACAAATGCAAAACACTCCACACAGAAAAGGGATTCCTAAAGAAAGGAGGCTTCACTCTTGAAAATGGAGACACTATTGAATCCCATGGAAGAGGGTGAAAGTATACAAGTATTTGGGATTCCAGCAAGCCAGACCAAAGAACAGAAGTAAACTAAACAGACACTGTCAAAACTGTACACCAACAGATTAAATAACATTCTCAAAACACATCTGAATGGAAAAAACTCAGTGAAAGCAATCAACACATTTGCCATACCTAATCTGAGAGTTCTTCCATAAAATACAACATACATCACAACTACACAAAGCTATAGTCTTGGCTGATAGAAACATAACATTATTAAATCTACAGAACGACACTCCAAACCAAATAGACAACACTTCACACATACAAGAAAAGAAAACATCCTGGTGTAAAAAGGAACTCCATGGCAGACACATTCATTGATGCCCCAAATCGTCAAACAGCTGGTTAGTCAGGTGGGATCTATTTACTGAAACAGAAGAACTACAAGAACAGGTAATAAACACAAAATACTACAGAAAATACATACTATCAAGGGGGATCTATTTACTGAAACAGAAGGGTTTATAATAGCTATACAAGGGATCTATTTACAGAAACAGAAGGAATTTGTAATAGAAAATAAAGACCAAGTTCTATTTACTAAACAACTACAAGAACAGGTAATAAACACAAAATACTACAGAAAATACATACTATCAAGGGGGATCTATTTACTGAAACAGAAGGGTTTATAATAGCTATACAAGGGATCTATTTACAGAAACAGAAGGAATTTGTAATAGAAAATACAAGACGTCAAACAGCTGGTTAGTCACGGGGATCTATTTACTGAAACAGAAGGGTTTATAATAGCTATACAAGACCCCAGTATTTAACACAAAAAACTACAGAAAATACATACTGAAAGACAGCACATAAAAACGAAAAACTATAGAAAATACATACCGAAAGACAGCACATTAACAAACGACATATGTAGGAAATGCCCCATAGCACCCGAAACAATTCAACCCATTACGTCTGGTTGAAAGCTACTTGCACAAACAGATTACCTGTACAGACACAAGCAAGTAGCAAACATAATACACCAAAAGCAAGAAAGAGAACAGTTCAGCTTAGAAATATAGTAATCATAAAAATGGTTGAAAAAGCACTTGCTGTGGTTGATTTGTCATCAGGTAATAGTTTATTTTATTGTTTTGTATTAATCTGGATGATTGTTTATGAAAGACAACTGCACAAAAGTTGATACTGTAGAGGAGTGTCCATGAGAAAAGGGGGAAGGAAAGGGAGCAGAATCTCACATTATTCAATGTTCTAAAATTTATTTATAATTCAAAATATTTTGTAACTGAAGAGGACTAATAAAAAGTCAAAAACATTATTAAATGTTCTAAGGTGTTATTTTTGTGGAATTAAGAGAGCTAACCTGCTAACAGTGCTAGAATTTAAATATATAAATATTGAACATTCTCTCTCTCTCTTTTTTTTTTTTTTTTTAAAAAAATAATTTTAATTAAAATTAAAAAAATATATATAAATAATATATAATAATATAAATTCTCTTCCGATCTTTAAGGAAAAGGAAAATATCATGTTATTGTTTACATGAATTTATTGCTTTACTATTAACAAAAGTTTAATAGAGAGAAATTGAAATAAATAAAAATATTTTAGAAATGAATCAAGGAGCAGCATTTTTTTGTCAACAGATGACGCAACACTCCATTCTGGAAGAATACTGTGTGGCAGGGTGAAACAAGCCCTTCCACTGCAGAGGGTCAGCCAGATTGTGGAGGACGGGGGATCGACGAGCCGAGCCCAGACCTCATGACAAATATTTTCAGGAGTAGGACCCGAGACTCGAACCTGGGTCTTCCAGAGTGGAAAGCTGAAGCATTTCCACACAGCCAATCTAACCGACCAAGGAGCAGCATCACACACCACATATAAATAAAATTTTTGATGGCCATCATGCCATAGGTTGCAACTTTGGCATATATTATGATGCCTTAAAATTTTTTTTCACCTTGGGCATGCATTCCATAGATTTATCACACTGACTATTTCTTCCAAATGGAATCTGTCTTGACAGGTGGGAGGGTTTATCAGCTATCACTGTCTGTATCTGTTTTGCAGCCAGGCTGATAAGTTCATAGTGACAGCATTTAATTAAGTGGCTCCTAGAGTATGATGATATATTGGCAAAAGAAATCTCCACACCAACATAGCATCTACAGACATTGGTATGCCCTATGTGGTAAGCAAAACAGCTTGGTTGCATTTTAGTAGATCATTACAGGATATCCTAGCCAGATTGATTCCATCTGCAGACATTGGTATGCCCTATGTGGTAAGTCAAAACAGCTTGGTTGCATTTTAGTAGATCATTACAGGATATCCTAGCCAGATCGATTCATCTTGGGCTTCATTTGACTTTCTATAGAGAGGTCCGGTGTGAGATCCACAGGATATCATACCAAAACTTTTATTTTATTGTCCTTTTTATAATTACCATGAATATTTGCTTTAATTAATTATTGTAACAATATATATTAATTGATTATGTAACCAACTATATTAACTGATTTATATTGTTATTATACCAATTATTCTGTAAAAATTCTGTTTTCTTTGAGATCTGAATGATCATATTTTATTTCAAAATTTGTTTAAAAATTAATAATTATATATTGCCACATTTGGCAAAGATTTTGTAACAAGAAATAAAGTCAGAACCTTCAACACAAAAAAATGGAAGATCAGATAAGGAAACTCTCTTTTTTAATTTGTTCCTTTTCCCATAGTCAGCCATGTATCATGATTAATCAACAACAACTGATATTGTATAAAAGGACCTCACTTCCTCTTGAAGTTGTTGCCATTCCCAGTTGTCATTCCTGGTTTTGGACAACGCTGGGTTCCCATTGCGTCATCTCTGTCCAGGGAATGGACACTGACATATCCAAGTAACTGGACAAGGGAAAAAATGGACAAATGGCATACATTTATATCAACATAAGAATGAATGGAAGATATCATCAACAAGTTCCCGCTAACCAGGTGGAAAAGCTTATATCATCAATGTGGGAAGAAGTCACCATTTATGATAAAAGGACTCAATACTCATTCATAGTTCATCTAATGTTGCCTGACAACGATGATAAGATGGAACTTCAAATAGAAAGAAGATGAATGACTCTGTTTCCAGGTACATATCACTCGATTGAATCTTTTGGCTATCTTTTGATCTTGATCTTTTATCATAACTATTGTTCATATCTCAACACTGCTATTTGTTATCAATCTTTATTTTGTTCAATCAATTTATTTATAAGTTGTCAACCTTCTATTTTTATTGTTAAATAAACTTGCTTTTGCTCTTGCTAACCAGTGAGTCAGTCTTTTGCACTTGGAGCCCTGTGCCTCTTAACCACCGACCATATATGCGACTATATTCAAAAACTGTCTTGAAATTTTGGCCTAATTCTTTCTATCATTCGTGCTGGATCAACATGAATTTAAACTGCTCCTGGTGTCAGGAATGATAAAATGTTCGGCCCGTTGTGGATTCTTACACCTGCAATGCCAGGTAAGCTGAGAGAGGATCATGCCAGGTTATCCAGAATGTCCCAATTCATCCATTGGGTCAATAGTGCTTGGCTGCTTGGCCCGTTGTGGATTCTTACACCTGTAGTGCCAGGTAAGCTGAGAGAGAATCATGCCAGGTTATCCAGAATGTCCCAATTCATCCATTGGGTCAATAGTGCTTGGCTGCATCTACTCCTCACCAGTGAATGCTAGGGGAGGAGTGGCACTCAACCTCCCAGTCCCTGCAGGTTTGGGATTAAGAATTGGCTCACCGTATGCTCTGCACAAAGATATGATTCCTATAAAAGAGTCCCAAATCCCAAGGTGACATACCATGCTGAAGGGATGTATGGCAGCATAAAGGAATAGAAGTCTAAATGGCACCAGTCTGAGAGGTGATTGACCTCAGACTGATGGGGACTCTGTCCTCTTAGACTGGAGGGAAGATGCTTCCTTAGGGAGAATTTCAAACCTTGTGGAATTACTTTGAGTGATATTTAGCTATAGCAAGGCACCAGAGCCCAGCCATCACACAGCTCAGCTAATATCATTCCAATGGTGGCCTTAGCAGTCTTTAGACTGCATGTAGGCTGCATCAGGATACAAAGCAGAGGAGATCTCTTGTCCTTTTCAATTGTTTGCAATCAATAGACAATGGGGGAGGCATGTCCTTGAGATTGCTCCTAATGGTGAATCTCTTACCATTAGGAGCAATATCTTTCTGAAACCTAGGTGCTGTGTGAGCTGCATATACATGCAAGGAACTTGCGCACAGCTGCACTCAGCTGGCCATCAACTTTGTCACATATGAGCCAACCTATCAGAGGACCTACTAGTCTTGAACTTTGCTTTCACTGTGGGTTGTCATTACTGTTCTTTTGGACCAGTTGTTCATAGTGTTGAACCCTGCTTACCTTAGCTAGTACTGATTGCTATAGCAATACCATGCAGAAGAGGCCAAGATTAGCAAGATCTTCCACCCAAAGGACTAGCTGGATCAGCCTGGTTTCTCTCATTCCATGGAGACAGAGGAGGTACACTAAGTCCTCAGTGTGCATTGGCTGTGATTAAAGTCGCGTTGTATCTTGCAGAAAGATCCCTATAGTGCCTTTTGATGGAACAGGGTATTTAGCCCTCTAAGACAATGTTTTAACATCTTTAAGAGTGTTTATGAGCCTGTGATTCTATAGCATGTTGAGCTCAATGGTGATAATTTAACATAAAACAAAAATTAAATAAATATTGCCAAAAAACTGATTTAAGCTTAAATAAGAATAGCTTTAAGATAAGAATCATTTCTAAAAATATAGTAAAAGGATTTGATAAATACAAAAATTACAATTTCACTTTACAATCCTTCAATATACGAGCATAATTTGTTCCTCAAAAATTGCTCATTAAGATAGACTAAATATAACAAAAAATTAAAATACCATTATTCTCATTTTACAATATTTGATTGTTTTCAGAGTCCAAAATTTATCTTCAAGAAACTGTAATTTCATCTTAATACTGCCCAAAATGGTATCTAATTAAAAAATAATAGTCATTAAAGTTTCTCAAAATTAAAATTCTTTGCCTTAACTGCTCTGACAGGTTATATTTTTCTATACTATTAAACCATAGCAACAAAATGGTATCTAATTAAAAAATAATAGTCATTAAAGTTTCTCAGAATTAAAATTCTTTGCCTTAACTTCTCT
Organism: Olivierus martensii; assembly: GCA_000484575.1. NCBI lineage: Eukaryota > Metazoa > Arthropoda > Arachnida > Scorpiones > Buthidae > Olivierus > Olivierus martensii. The sequence continues at coordinate 40,080 of AYEL01087626.1, forward strand.
GACAGGTTATATTTTTCTATACTATTAAACCACAGCACTATTGAGCACACCAAAAAGTTAGCTTAGTACTTAAAATAAAGTTTATTGAAAAACATTTTCGGCAAAGAGGTTCACTGAAAACGTTCCTCAATAAACTTTATTTTAAGTACTAAGCTAACTTTTTGGTCTGCTCAATAGTGCTGTGGTTTTCTCAGAATTACCAAGCAGATATAAATATAGAAAAACTATGAGAATATGAGACATGCAATGCATCATAAGAATGAAGAAGTTGGGATGTTTTGTACAGGTGCATGTGAATATTCAAGATGATCCCAGAATATTTGATAATGAGATATGTAAACATGCAAATTTACAAAATGTTAGAGTCAGTTTGTAAGAATAAAAATTTACTCATTAATTAATATAATAGGTAAAAATTAGTAATATTTAAAGAAGTATTCGATATTATGCTAAAATTTTATAGAATGCTATTATATTATTTAGAACTAATATACAATCATTCCTCTAGTTATGAACATAATTCATACATATTCTTACTTAAAATTATTGAAGAGTTTTTGAATTTTTATGAAATTTGAAAATAAAATTTCATGTTTGTAAGTAGTTCATAATTAGAATGTTCGTAATTAGAAGAATGCCTGTAGAATATTTTAAAAATTAGATTAAAATTTCAAAAAAATAGGGATGTTAAACAGATGCATTCACTATATTCTTGAAGTATTAAGTCAATTATTTTATATTGTAAAATTTAATTTACAAGTATTAATAAAATATTATAAATGCAAAATATTATTATAACTTATACAGCAGGTGCTTCTTCTATTATTTTTTGATGTCTTCTTTGAACACTACAGTCTCTTTCAAACAAATACACATAATTTCCATATTGATCTCCAAAAATCTGCACTTCAACATGTCTATAAAAAATATATATTTTTTTAATATATTTATACAGATGAAAAATGAAAATATTAAAATAAATTCATTTTATATAAATAGTATCAATATCTATATAATTTATAAAATACAGATGGTGTGTGTGTTTATGTGTGTATATCATTTTTATTTAAAATCTAAAAAGATATAATTACTATTTATTGCCATTTCACTTGTAGTTTCAATGTATAAATGAATGATGCACAATGCAATTTTAAGTGAAAAAACTTAATTTATTAAAGAATTACAGTAAGTTTACAAAACTTACTGAAGATGGCTTATTAAAGCTGAAAGTACTCTAATTCTTTAATAAATTAAGTTTTTTTACTTAAAATTTTGCTGTATAAAATTCATTCATTCATTCATTTATATTGCAAAACATTGTTCAGTACCCAGGATATTGGTCAATATAGGACATGTTCTGTATGCTGCTATTTTTTTTATCCAGCTTTTTATAGAGCCCTAGATAATAATACTAATACTAATATACTAATACTGTTATACTAATTTTTCTATTATTTTATGACATTAAATATCACTATATGGTGCTATATATTAAAGTAAGGGCAATAGATATACCTGCATTACTTCTATAACTTTTTACAGAATAATATACTTATCTAAAACAATTAATATGGATTATGATATAGAATATTGTTCAGCATCAATTTGTGCATATTCTTACATCGTACTTTTTCATCATATCTTTTATTTTAAAGGGAATTTTACATTGAATTTATATATAAGTTAATCCTGTTCTATATGCATCATTACAAGTGTGACACATTATATATCTTAAATGAAAATTATGTATGTTTAATTATTAAATAATACCTTAACACACAAAGAAATTATATCCTGTATATAGAAAATTTCATTTTACTATCAAGTAATCCTACTCATCATGACTTCACTATTATTTATTTAATTGACCATTATATAACAATACAGGTATCATTCATATAACACAGTTTTGCTTTAACATGATTTGAAAATTATGGAAACCTTCATATAACAACACAGTTTTTATTTAGCACATTTAGAAAATTATATTTACTCTTCTCAACACAAAACATTTTCATTAATTTTGTAAATCCACACTATGGGCACACAATACACACATAAATTGCAATCATTAGGAAATACTTTGCTAAAAATACTTAGTCATAAATGCAATTTCATTAGTTTGTTGCGAGAGGGAAGATATGCAGTCTATTTTCGATTTTGATTTTTAATGTATATTGTATTCTAAATGTTCCGTTCTTGGATAAAATATAAGTTTTTATTCTTCAATAGAGGAATGTGAAAGAGAAGAAAAACTTTTTTATTCTTATATTTTTTATGGGTATATATCAAGGAACAATTGTTTTCTAGTAGGTTATAGCAAGTTAGATTACAGATTTTGTAAAGAGAGCAGAAAATACACAAACGTTAAATGCATAAAAAAATTCAGAAAGTGAAGTTGATATTGTTAAAGGAAAAACATTCTCATTTTAACGAAACAGTGGTAAGGAAGATATAATTATTAAATGAACGTTATATAGGCTGTATATTTTTTCTTTCCTTTTGTTTTACATATATTGTTTCTTTAAGGTCTTACATATATTGTTTTCATATCTCTTATGTTTCATGCTATTAATATTCTTAATAAAAATTAAGTTTCTTATGTGGAATTAAAGAAGATTGGTTTTGGAATGTAACTCTCCTTTATGTATTGGTTCCAGATTTCATAACTCGGTTTCCCACAAAACAGTACTTTTTAGAAACTATCTATTGTGTTATAGGAGGAATACCTATATTTAAAATTGCATAAAAAGTAATATATATAAATTATTCATTTGTTGCAATTTTAATAAAATTTTCATTCCTATCAATATTCAATATGGCAATGAATATCCTGAGACACATCCATAAACTATGTCCCACTATTTAATGATTAATTGAATATTATTATAACTGGATTTATTTTATGAGTGATTGATAAAATTTAAAGATTATATAATGAAATTTTAAAAATGTAAATTGGAATAATAATCAAGAATAAAAATTAACAGAATGTAAATGGAATCAAGAATTTAAAATGGAAATTTAATTTAAAAGGATAAAGACATAATGTTGAATTGTGAAACAAAATACAGTGTAACCTTGTTATCTCAAACCTCTATCTCAAAACCCTTGATATATCGAAAAAAATTTTTTTCTGTGCACTTTCGGCATTAAACCAATATAATTTCAATAATTATCTCGAAATATTTTCTTCAAAACCCTTGTTATCTTGAATTAATTTATAATTTTTGTGCTAGAGAAATTAAAAATATGAATTTTCCCTCACTTTCAGAGTCTAAACAAAGGATTTAAATTTAACAAATGAACGTAAATGTGCTACCGATAACTGGAACTTTTTGTGCATGCTTGGAATACTGAACATGCCGTATGGTAGTTTCATTTTCTAAGTTTCACTTCTAATTGATGATAGGTTTTTGTCAATATGATCATGTTTATTTCAGTGATATTTTAACCTTTGGTTTATAAGATGCAGGAGTATTTAGATGCTAATTTTCATGGAAAAAAAGACATCTTATACAGTATAAAAATTATGGTGTGTATTGTTGACATAAAAATCTTTATTTAATATTGAACCCAATATCTCAAAAACTCTTTGTCAAATTTTTTTTTATTCCCACAAGATTCGAGATATTGAAGTTCTACTTTAATGAGATAATGACAGCTGAACAAAGAAAAAAGTAATGCCAAATATTATGTAAATTAATACAGAAAAGAATTTTGAGAATTGTAAAATCAAATGAAAAGTAAAGGCAATTTAGACCTTCAACTCAAAATACATATACTCATTGAAAAATAAAAAATTTTTTAAGCTGTTGTTGTTGTTTGAAGGCAAGTTGGTCAAGAAAAGGACCAGAAGAAACCTATAAATAAAACAAGCTACATACAAAAAATAAGAGATTTTTGAATTATTAAAAAATTAAATAATCCATAAACTTAAACTATGTAAACTTGTAAATGATTGTGTTCTAACAATAGAATATATTTAACTTGTGTTATGTATTAAGTATGGCTATTTAGAGTCAAAAATATTTCACTGTATAATTAGTTTGTTTTATTTAATTTGATAAATAAGAAGAATTTGTCTTGTTTTTTACTGTAGTAGTACTTATTTTTGATAGAAAACTTGATATGACATTAAACTTTAAAAACGAATCTTTCCACTTGATTTAATTATAATAATGTTCATTCTAGCACTGATTAAAAGTGGAAAATTTACACAAAAATTTATGGTTATTCAACTTTATTAAGTCCTCATCAGCTATACTTTACAAATATAGATTGTCCATATTTGTAAAGTATAGCTAGGACAATCTATATTTGTAAAGTATAGCTGATGAGGACTTAATAAAGTCGAAAGTGCTACTAAATTTTTGTGTAAATTTTCCACTTTTAATCAGTGCTAGAATGAATATTATTATTGATATGACATATTTTTTTAATATCAAATATAGTTTTTATGGAAGTTATATTAAATAAATAGATAGATAAATATTAGCATTTTATTGTTAATCAGAGTGATTGTTGAATATATGAATACAAATGTATTCTGAATTTTTTCTAAGATACTGATAGGTATGATAATCTTAAAAAGCCTTTTTTTTAAATAAGACTTATAAAAAAACCTAAAAATATTTTAAAAATTTTAAATAATATGTGGCGAAACTGAACTTGCAAATAATTCACTTCTGCCTGTTCCAGCAGAGAGCAGGCCAATCAAAAATTTTGGATAGTTCCCAGGTGACTAAGTTCAATGGCCACTTTTGGTTTGACTTTGATGGTGATAGATGTGCTTTACCTAACTTGTAGAATTTGTGATCTATACAGTAAATGTAATATATATTTTTGCTAATAAATATTGTTGATTTTTATATGAAGAAAGAAATAAGACTCCCTGAGTTATTTGTCAGAATTTTTTTAATACCTAAACAGAGAGAGAACTATAATTGTTGAGCTAGATATGACCAATGTCACCAACACATGCAACACAATCTCTCTTCGTCGTAAAAGCAATCAACCTGGACAGCAAACTTCAACCATCGAATTCTTCTTAGCATTTTTTACAAGGTACTGTGGCATTATTTTTTCCTACATCGAACGGTTCTCTGAATTTATACCGTACCTTCCCATGTGTCCAAATTTTCAACATGTCTACTAACAATCATCTAGATATCTTGTCACCAACTATCTCCTGTGACTGTAAAACCACTGCCATTTTGGAAAATAAATCCCAATTTATGGTTTGCAAAACTCGAAGCCTAGTGTGCAATTTCTTGTATCACTGTGGACTCGACTAAATTTAACCACCTGCTGTCCACTGTGGAATCCAATGTGCTCAACACTATCAGTGATATCATCTTGCAACCACCAGCAGTGGACAAGTATGAAACCCTCAAAAAACGTCTCATTGAATTACACTCGGAAAGCCAGGAATCCAAAATTTGCAGACTCGTACAAGGCCTAGAATTTGGTGACCAGCATCCATCTCAGCTGCTTATGCACATGTATGTGGGATTGAGGACGCACCCGAAAGGGGGCACTAAAAAAAAAAAGAAGAGAAGGAGGAGAAAGAACGACGACGACGAAAAGAGGCGGGAGTGCCAAGTTGTATTCTCCTGAATTTAATTTTAAGACGTTTTTACTCATTTTGTTTTTCTTTACGAATTCAGATAAAATTAGTTTAATTACCACATGTATAGCCTCACCGGTAAAGCAATTGTGAATCACTTCTGAAATCTCTCTGGTCATCAAGATTATCTGCAAACACCCAACGCATCCTCGCAGCACTCAATGAAGGATTATCACAACTAGCCACCATAGCAGATAAAAATCACCAACTTATCAATTCCATCCATAAGCACAGCCACCATAAACCAACTAGAACTGATCTCTCAACTTGAGCAACAACTTACCGACCTCAAAACAGGTTAGTGAACTTTGTTCTGTTATACATAGTGTGGATGTCCCCACAAGAGTCAGGCACCACATAGACTAAATAATAGATGCCGCAGCAATTTCCATATAAGGATTCGCTATTACAAAGAACCATCTGATGGCCAGTGTTTTTATCAAATACCAACTTCGGTTCAAAAGCAAGAAAGAGTACAGTTCCTTGCTCCTTCCACAATTTGGAAAACTACATAGGTGTTTGTTTAAGGGCCAGGAGCACAATCACTGAATTCACCAAATTCTGCTGGCCGACTCATCCTCCAAACTGAGATTCCTCATCGATACCAGTGTGGATATTTCAGTTTTGTCAACAGGATATGCATCTCATCCTTGCAAGACTTCATCATATAACTGGTTCTTTATGTTGCTAATGGCACAGAACTACCAACTTTCGGAACCAAACTGCTCACTCTCAATTTGACCTTATGCCATATTTTTACTTGGCCATTCATAATAGCTGATGTCACACAACCAATCATAGGAGTTGATTTTTTTATTCATTTCCATTTACTCATTGATGTTTGACATAATTGTCTCATTGATTCAATAACTAATCTGTCATCTTCTGGCCAACTACTATGTGAATACATATCTCCTATTGGTGTTACTACCTTAATTGCTGACTTGCCTTTTTTTTGCAACTGCAGATCTGATTTTCATCCATCACCAAATTTATTGCTCCTCCAGAAACAAAAACCCAATCACAACGTTTTCACTATATAGAAACATATGGAATTCCTGTCTTCTCCAAACCTATGCAGTTACACACACACGCGCGCACACACACACACACACACACACACACACACACACACACACACACACGCACACACACACACACACACACACACACACACACACACACACACACACCAGATGCACGCAGTACACAAAGAATTTGAATTTTTGATGGCATAGATGATAGTGATACCTTCAAAAAGCCCCTGGGCTAGCCCATTGCACATGGTCAAAAAGGCAAATGGTGATTGGCTCTCCTGCAGTGACTATCATTGTCTTAATTCCATAACAGTGCCAGATTGATATCCAGTGCTACACATACAGGACTGCACTTAACTCTTTAAAGGTAAAAAACATTTTCTACTTTAGATCTCACTAGGGCATATCACCTAATCCTGGTCAATTCTGAAGACATCCCTAAGACAGCTGTTATCATTCCTTTTCACTTATTTGAGCACTTATTCATGCCATTTGGATTTCATAATGCTGGTCAGACATTCCAACATTAAATTAACCAGGTATTTATCTGGACTTCATTTCTGCATTCCCTATTTCAATGATCTTTGGCCTCGCACCCACATGCAATTATCAGTTGGTCAACTATTTAATTGCAGGAGTGAGAACAAATGACTTCTATGAGACTACGTCTACTAGCAACTCTTTTGTTGGCAGACTAAACAGTAGAAGTCCTTTGTTCTCAGTCCTGCAATTAAATAGTTGACTGACTGATAACTGCACGTAGGAATGTGGCCTTTTAGTCACCTCTAAGGATTCTAATGAACATGCTCAACACTTATGCCAGGTATTCACCCGCCTGCAAAAGTATGAACTAACACTTAATCCATCAAAATGTGTCCTCAGACAACCTCCTGTTTTTTTTTTTCAGTTGTGAGATTACTCCTGCTGGAGTAAAATCACTACAGCCAAAAATCAAAGTCATCATACACTTCCCTAGACCTGACACAATTGAAGATCTTCACCATTTTCTTGTGATGATCAATTTCTACAGGTGCTTTATTCCTAATGCTGCATTCACCCAAGTACCTTTTAATGAATTCATCAAAAATAGCCAAAAAAAAAAAAAAAGACAAGCACCCTGTTCCATGGAACAGGGTGCTTATAGCATTCTTTAATAAATGTAAACACAACCTTGTAAATGCAGCAACTCTGACTTACTATTCAGGACATGACAAACTTCCATTAATGGGTGATGCATCTGATATTGTTATCAGAGCTATCCTCCAAAAACACACCACTGAAGATCCTAAACCCATAGTCTTTTTCTCAAAAAATTTAAGTTCTGCCAAAAAAAATTACAGCACACACAACAGAGAACTTTTAGCCATATACTCTGCAATTAAACACTTTCAACATTTCCTTGAAGGACATATAATTTTTACTGATCATTGTCCTCTAATTTTTGCATCTAAAAAAAAATCCGAATCTTGTTCGCCTTGACAGCTGCAACATCTTGATTTTGTTGCTCAGTTCAGTACTGATATTCGACATGTCGTTAGATCTGACAATATTGTGGCTGACATTCTCTCTTGCATAAACAATATTCACCTCACAAATGATTTCTCTGACATTGTTTAAGAACAACTCCTCAATGAAGAATTAAAAAATCTGTTGAAAAATCCACAAACATCCCTTACATTGCAGAGTTTTCAGATCAACCCAAGCCAACACATTTATTGTGACACTAGCACAGGAAAAGTACAACCGTATGTCCTTGTGAATTGTCAGTGACAAATCTTTCTGGCATTGCATAACTTAACATATCCTGGCATTAGAGCTACACAATGACTCATTCAAGAATGCTATGTTTGGCCTTCTATGCAAGCCAACATAGCAAATTGGACTAGAACTTATATACCTTGCCAGGTCTAAAATTTATACAAAACTATCAATTAAACTGGAAACATGTTAATTAAAATACTTATTTCATAATATCAGATAGTAAAACAGCACTTCAATCCATTAATAAGACCCCCAATAAATTTAAGATAAGTAATGAAATACAAAATTTGTTAAATCAACTTAATAACTACATAATCAAATTTCACTGGATTTGAGGTCACTCAGGCATAAGGGAAACGACATGGCGGATTTTCTTGCTAAAAAAGTTAAAATATTTCTTTAACATCTTATAAGAGAATACCTCAATCTTTCATTGAAAAATATTTTCATAACATTATTATTAAAAATTGGCAAAAAGAATGAGATAATGGAAATACAGGTAGACTTACACAAAATTTTATTCCTTCAATAAAAAAATTTCTTGATTTAAGTTATTTTCAAACAAATTATTACTTAACCCAAACTTTAACTAGGCATAGTAATTTTTTAACTTATCTTAAAAGATTTAAAATAAAACAAAATGATATTTGCAACTTATAATGTTAGCATTCAAAATGTTATTCATTTCATATTCGACTGCAGCTTCTTTAATACACAGTGGAAACTTGGAAAGAAAAGCAATCACTTTGAGCTACAATTAGCCATGTGATCTTGAAAATTTTATATACAATGAAGAATTATTTTTGATTTTTAAGAAATATTTGGAAAGAAAAGCAATCACTTTGAGCTACAATTAGCCATGTGATCCTGAAAATTTTATATACAATGAAGAATTATTTTTGATTTTTAAGAAATATATCAAAGAGACCAGGGCCCTAAATATTTCTTTTTGATTAAGTAATTTGTTCTTATATTTTAATTCTCTTTTTACTATTTGTTTTTTTCTCATTCAATTACATGACTATACTGCTCCTATATCTGTTATCAATACTCCTACAATAAAGTAATTTTTAGCAAACAAGAAATATATTGGAATTAAGATTGACAAAAATGCTCAGGATTTACAACATGATTAGTTACAAACTGAAACTTGAACTCGACTTAATATGAAATATAGTATCATCAACTACTCTCCAATTATACAAAAGAACTGTACTAGGATATTATGTATTTATGTTCTTTCCTCTACCACATTACTTGTTGACTTTACTAACTTTATGTTGATAAAATACATACTATGTGATGTGCTTTATTTCATCGTTATTTGCCAGATTAGACAGAAGAATTGTGCAGACTGTACACCAGCACTTCAGATTTATTAACTTTTCAATAGTAAAATAACTTATGAACTTTGTGTCATATTAAATTGGTTTCCACCATTACCAGTCTGTACTGAAGAAATGTAAATTCTGTGTGTATTCGTAACATTTCAATTTATCAGCCACGCATTGTGAAAGATATTTTTCATATCATTGGTTATGTTGTTTTTCTTCTGTGTATTAGTCAGGTGTACAGAAAAACTGCAGGCTCTATAATTTGTGTATATATGTCTGTATCTTCTATTTTCTACTATTTTCATTGCCAGATTTGTACAGATGGACTGTGCAGGCAAAACAAAAAAAATTCTGTAAATATATTTATCATTCCAAAATATGTACTTATATACAGGATGTCGGAAAAGTTTGGAAATGGTCGAATAACACAAGAAATACACTTTGAATTGAAAAATAAAAAAAATATGGCTCAATATTTTAAAAAAAGCTATCCAATGATACCAAAGTTGACCTCCCTCCCCATACTATGGGGATGGGGTGGGGATAACTTTCAAATCTCAAAAGGGAACCCCATTTTTTATTGCAGAATTATATTTTATGTGTAGCTTTTAATTGAAATAATCTGTTGATTTGTGATAGATGGCGTTGAATTTTTCAAGAAACTACTTTTTGCATTACCCAGGAACGACGACATGGACCTAGTAGGTTTCTGTTCTCTCAGGCTGCTTGTTTTAGGTGAGTCCCTTTGCCTCTCACCATCAAGGCAATAATGGCAGACTCCCCTACTAACTCTACCCTTAGATGTTCAAATTGCTGACCTCCAGCTACTTGACAGTTTTTATTGCAGAATTGCATGCATGTACATTTGTACATACATGCAATTCTGCAATAAAAACTGGGGGTTCCCATTTAAGCTTTTTAAAGTTACCCCACCCCACCTTCTGGGGAGGGGTCAATTTTGGTATCACTAGATAGCTTTATTAAAAATATTTAGCACATATTTTTTATTTTTCAATTCAAAATGTATTACTCGAGTTATTCTGCCATTTCCAGACATTTATACTTCTCTTTGATTTTTATCAATTGTAGTGCCATCTGTGAAAAAATATTATCAATCCTAGGTCAAACTAATGTAATTTTTTTCTGGAGAATCTAAATCTGCAATAAAAAATGGGGGTTCACATTTGAGATTTGAAAGTTACCCTTCCCCACCCCCAAGGAATGGGGGAGGGGGTCAACTCTGATATCACTGGATAGCTTTTTTAAAAATATTGAACACGTATTTTTTTATTTTTCAATCCAAAGTACTTTGGATTAAAAATAAAAAATACGTGTTCAATATTTTTAAAAAAACTCTTCAATGATATTAAAATTGATCCCTCCCCTGAGGTGAGGTGAGGATAACTTTAAAAAGCTTAAATGGGAACTGCCAGTTTTCATTGCAGAATTGCATGTATAGGCTATACGATTGAGACACTGTCAAATTGCTGGAGGTCAGCAACTTGAACATCTAATTAAGTAGAGGATTCTGCCATTATTGCCTTGATGTGAGAGGACTCATCTAAAACAAGCACCCCTAAGGAATTTTTGAGTTATTCAACCATTTCCAGACTTTTCGGACACCCTGTGTATATATATATATATATATATATATACATATAATATTGTATATATCTTCTATTTTTTTAAATAAAACTGTTGGTTGTTACTCTCTTTTTCTGCTAATGACCTGTCACATTATCTCTTGACAATCTTTAAATCATTCCTTTACTTTCTTATCATCTTCTATCTTCATTCTTCCCAGGCCAATCCACACAACTCCAGGAGATGGGGGAGTAACTTTAAAAATTTTGGCATCACTATATAGCTTTTTTAAAAATATTGAACACGTATTTTTTTATTTTTCAATCCAAAGTGTATTTCTGGCGTTATTCCATCGTTTCCAGACTTTTCGGACACACTGTATAAATTTAATGATAAATTTACATCTAAAAATTTCCAAAGAAAGTTAAATTCTTTAATAAAAGATAAATATAAATGTTTACACACCTCTAAGATAAGTTCAGAAGTTTATATATATTAAACTTGAATTACTAGAAAAAGGTGTCGGAATTTGGACATCTGAGCTCCCCGGTGGGGGCTGCAGGAAGTAAACTGCGTTAGTTAATAGGGGTGCAGTTGTTAGATCAATTTAGAGAGGGGTTAGCTCCCTAACATGTCTTTTAATGGATTTTACTCCCCGGTAGCTTTGTCTCCGTCTATTAACAGTTTGTTTTCAAACTCGAGGTAGGGGAAACATCAATCTTTCTACTCACAAATATTTCATTATTAAGATACTTCAAATTTATATCATTTTTATTATCAATTGGGTCTGAACATTACCAATCCGTCTTTTCAACAAAAGTCCATTTTTAAGTAATAATGGAGTATCTTCTATATGTTTAATTTTTTCTGCTATTTCTTGAATAAAATTTTTTAAACTTGTTTTTAAATCATTTACTGATTGATTAATTTCTAATCGTTTTAACATTTTACTAGATTCATTAAAAAGATAATCAATATTTATTTTAATAGTACTGTTTCGTTTTTCAAATCATTTCTTATTTCCTCAAATAATTCAGGATATTCATCAATAGTGTTTTCTAATTTCCTATGATTTATTTTGACATATTTAACATATTAATATTATCATCTATATATTTTAACTTCATATGTTAATTTAAACCATTTACAGGAGGTCCAGGACATCTTTCTGAAACCACATCATATAAAGAACAAAAGGGATACTAAACTATTTATTACAAATTAAAGTTTTAATGTTTTAATTGTATTAAAAATTTTACTTTGTAAATTCATTATACCTTTTCTTTTTTCAACAAGTATGAAATAAAATTTATATTTTTGGGTCAACAGATGACTTCACTTTCCACTATGGAAGAATACTAAGTGGCGAGGCGAAACAAGCCCTTCCACAGGCTGTCAAACCCTGCGGAGGAGCCATAGTATAGAGGATGGGGATCGACAGGGTAGGCCCGGTCCCATAATAAATATTTTCAAGGAGTGGGACCTGTGATTCGAATCCTGGTCCTCCAGAATGGAAAGCCAAAGCTTTTCCACGCGGCAAATCCGGCCGACCTATCTTTATGTTTATTAGATGTATTTGATAAATGCCTACACAATTCAAATTTTAAATTATCAACTCCTGCATATTCTGGATGATTAGAAACATCGAAATGTATTATGACATATAGTCTTCTATAATTTTCATGACTTATTAGACACCCCACGTAAGTCGAAACATTATTCAATCCAAAGGAAAGTAAATCAGAATAATATCGTGAATAATCTAATTCTCCAGACTGAAAACTGGCTAAGTAATCTTCAATAAGATTACAATCACTATTAATTTTCAATCAACATCTGTTTAATTTTAAATGATCAAGTCTTTAAACAAAAATGTCTTTAAACAAATCAAATTCTTTTCCATATGTTATGCAATTACCAGTACATTTTTTAATTTATTAATTGTAGTATTCCCTATAATTGATCTACCAGAGCAACTTTGAATATTACTTTTAATTAATCTTACCGGAGACCATAAAATTTGAATATCAGATGATAAATATCTATTTTATAATACTTGTTTATCTGGATATAATTTTACATGTGATAATCAAAGAGATATATCAGTTTTTAATACTTTATAATTTGGATTAGATTCACTGGTATAAATCATATAAAGAATGAAGATTTTTCCAAAATATAAATCTAATATCAATATTTCAAAAATTTTTCTAAAATCGTTAATAAATGAGAAATACAGTTTTATTGGTATCCATAATTTAATTTTATTACTGTTTTGAATAATCATCCAATGTTTAATAAAACCTTCATTATAGTTCGATTTATATTTTAAATCAGGCGTGTCAAACTCATTTTAATTCAAGGGCCATTTAATGAGCCTGTAAGAATGTCACCACTCCAGGAGATGAGGGAGTAACTTTAAAAATTTCGGTATCACTGGATAGCTTTTTTTAAAAATATTGAACACGTATTGTTTTATTTTTCAATCCAAAGTGTATTTCTCGCGTTATTCGATCGTTTCCAGATTTTCGGGAGGATTCTGCCATTATTGCCTTGATGTGAGAGGACTCATCTAAAACAAGCACCCCTAAGGAACAAAAACCTGCTATGTCCACGTCGTTTTCCCTAGATAATGCTAAAAGTATTTTCTTGAAAAATTCAACACCATCTCTCACGAATCAACAGATTGTTTCAATTAAAACCTACTCGTATAATCTAATTCTGCAATAAAAACTGGGATTCCCATTTAAGTTTTTAAAGTTACCCCCACACCACTCCAGGAGATGAGGGAGTAACTATAAAAATTTCGGTATCATTGGATAGCTTTTTTTAAAAATATTGAACACGTATTTTTTTATTTTTCAATCCAAAGTGTATTTCTCGCGTTATTCGATCGTTTCCAGATTTTCGGATACACTGTATAAATTTTATGATAAATTTACATCTAAAAATTTCTAAAGAAAGATAAATTCTTTAAGAAAAGATAAATACAGTATAAATGTTTACACAACCTTAACAAGTAAGATAAGTTCAGAAGTTTATATATATTAAAACCAGAAAACTTGTATTTTTAGAAAAAGGTGTCGGGATTTGGACTTCTGAACTCCCCGGTGGAGGCTGCAGAAAGTAAACTGCGTTAGTTAATAGGGGTGCAGTTGTTAGATCAATTTAGAGAGGGATTAGCTCCCTAAGATGCCTTGTAATGGATTTTATTCCCCGATAGCTTTGTCTCCCTCCATTAACAGTTTGTTTTCAAACTCGTGTAGGGGGAAGAGCATGTCATAAAAAAGGGATCGTGGGAAAGACAGGGGACACGGGAGTTAGAGTATGCCATGGTGAGCAACGAAGGCAGAGAGAGGAAAAGATCGCACGGAAAGCGGACGGAGCGAATCAGTCGTGACGGGCTCCTAGTTAAAAGTTTCTACGGAGCTCAACGTTGGAGAGTTTCCCTCGAGGTTCTCCGAGGAGATTATATAATAAGTACATATTAAATAAGTTGCATTTTTAATTATATAATTAAAAATATAGAACTTAATAAACTAAGTACAGTTTTAATAATATTAAGTAGATGCCATTAAGCAATCTTACGTTTATTTATAATATAAAATGCCGTATAAATAATGCGAAAAACAGTATAAATTAGCTTTTCATCATATTGCAAAAGATAAGCCTATATCGTCTGCGATTTCACTAACGGAAGTATCTGGAATAAGTAATGCTCTGTTTCCTGACCGTTTCTGATTGGTTGAATAACATTTTCTCAAATACGCATGCGTCATTTTCCTCCAACTTTCGTGCCGGCAACTATAGTAATACGCATGCGTCCTTTTCCTCCAACTTTCGTGCCGGGAACTATAATATATGTCGTCGGCACTATTATTGAGAATAGAGGAAATCGGAAACTTCTTGATAGTATTATTTTCTTCTATTGGAAATATCTGTTCTGGAATTAATAAGGGATGTCTTTCTTTCTCATTGTCATTATAAGAATTGGTGTTATTATATTTATAATTAATTATGCTTTCTCTCTTAGCAAAAGTATTTTTTATTCTCTGTATTTTTGTTTCTTTCGTTTTCCTCACTTTCACTTCCTTGATCATTTCCAGATCGAGACGAACGATTCGGATTTGTTCAACTTAAGTACAATATGGCCATAATTAAAAAGAAGGTGTTTAGAGTTGTGTTGGGCCAAACTCATTCAAACTTGGTGAACATACTTTCCAGACTATGGAAATTCAATTTCGAAAAAGAAATTAAATTACTCCGCAATGCGCCACTAGGGGGAAATGCCGCTCTACGCGGAGTTAAAAAAGACATAATAAATAGTGATTGTGCTGGAGATTCTTGTCTCGAGAAATCTCGAGATTTACAAGAAAATTTCATTCCCGATTCTCGAGAATTATTTCTTATTATTCTGGATTCCCAATTTATGAGAAAAATTCTTATAATCGTAAATCTCGGGAATTAAAAATAATTCTGCGAATTTGTATCCTAAAAATTTCATAGAGATATATTAATTATTCTGGTCCTACAACATCTTCGAGTCAATTAACAATGAGAATTATAAGGTTTATCCGCATCATACCTACTAAGTTTTTATTTCAAAAAGAAAATGATCTGAAACTAATCACAAATTAAAACTTAGAATAGGCATATAAACCTAAAATAATACATAGATCAATAAATTGTACAAAAATCATCTTCATTTTATTGCAATTTTAAACATTTCTATTATTGTAGCCTGACATGTTATGACGAAGACAGATTCATGATGACATTTACATAACAAAGCCAAAACAAATATCCAGTTTTACCCCATTCAGCGGTACGCCAGAGTAACAATTACATCTAATGACGTCTATGGTAAATAGAAGACATAGTGTATCAGAGGATATGAATAAATAGCTAGCTTCAATCATTCCCCAAAACTCCCATCTTTACTCAATAACAAACGACTATAGAGCTCTCTTAGAAAATTACGTAGCCAAAATAGGAAGATCCTAAACTTTTTTACTAAGAATAATTGTATCTGTTGGTTTAGATCAGGGATGTTAAACTGGCGGCCCGCGGGCCGCATCTGGCCCTCGACGTGATTTTTTGTGGCCCTCAACCCTCTTAGCTAAAATGAAAAAAAAAAAATTTGTTATGAGCTAATAGGAAATAATTATCACTTCGTAGCTATGTCATATATTATGATACACTAGTTTGATTTTAATGAAATGTAATTGCACGAGTTTTTTTTTTCGATTGACCTTATCGGACATATATGTACAGATGACACTGATCTTTCAGATCGGTGACACACACTAAGTGCTTTCTTGCAAAGACTACGTCGTTTTGTACGAAATTTCTTACAAGAAAACAGAAAGTCATAAATCAGAACCTATTTTTTGGATAGACAAATACAATGATCAAGTTCCAAACAATCCCTCTTTGAAGGACGTGTATAAAAAACGTGCTAACGGGCTTCTTAAAGATTTATTTGTTAGGTTATTAACTTATTTAAAAAATGCTAGTAGTTATGGATATTTGAATTTATAAAATTTTAAATTAAAGCTTTTGTTTTTGTACAGAAAATGTGACTTTTAATGGTTAATAGAAAATTAAAGATTGATAGCAAGAAATAAAATTAAAAAATATGTATAATCAAAAGCAATTAATTATGTAGAAATTATATGTTTTTGTAATACATGTATATTCATTTGATTACACAATGTTTTTAATTATCCTATCATATCTGAATCGTTACTCCAAAATGTTAATTAAAAAAATGTAAATGTGATATAGCCCGCGGCAATCTTACTGGCTCATTAAATGGCCCTTGAATTAAAATGAGTTTGACACGCCTGGTTTAGATAATTAAATATAGTGAAGTATAAAAAATAAGCATCTGTATAGGCTAAAAACTCATATAGACCTACTTCCATATAAGTTTTGGCACAAAAAATCCATTTCTGGAATTTTTGTATCCAAATGCAGGACTTATTTAGCAGACAAATAAATAGACTGTGAGTATGGAAAAGCTATTTTAATAAAAACTCTCAGTATTTATAAAACCCATTTCCCAAAAACTGCTTTCTATGAATCACATTTTTCACTACGGAACACAGTAAATCTTCATAGATTTGTCTCACATGAAGTGTTATTTGTTCCGACAAAGTTGCTAAATTGTCTATGTGTTTTTGATAAACGAAGTTATTTTTCAACACATTAATCAAAAGTCACATGGAGTGAGATGAGGCGAACGGGCTGGCCAATTTGTAGGGAATGCTCGACTAATTATTCGTCTTCGATGAAATGCTATCGTAGGACTTGCTACATTGTCAATTCTATGTGAAAGATTGTTCCATTCTGCATAAATACGATCGTATCGAGACATCCACGCTGCTGGAGTTGTGGAATAACACAATTTAGCAGCATTTGTTAATATCTGTCTGCAGTGACAGAATAAGTCACTTGTCCTGTTTGTTTGGATTATTCAAAAGAGTACGGACAGTATAATGTGGCTTTATTGCAAATTATGAACGATGCAATAAAACCACACCAAACTGACTTTCAGTGGATCAAGGGAATATGCTCAAACGCATAAGTGTTCTTAATATCCCAAATCCGAAAATTGTATGTATTGACAGAGCCATTGAGAGAGAAATAGAATTCATCGCTCCATAGGATGTTCCAAGGCTCATGCATCGTCCAGTTCCATCGTGCTATGAACAGATCATAAAAGTACAAGCGAAAAAGTGCCAGTTCCTCGTCGTTTGGAAACAGTTGTCATCGTCAATCATTTGGGTCATCTTCTAAGAGAAAAACTTCAGATCATGCATCGTCCAGTTCCATCGAGCTATGAACAGATCATAAAAGTACAAGCGGAAAAGTGCCAGTTCTTCGCCGTTTGGAAACAGTTGTCATCGTCAATCATTTGGGTCATCTTCTAAGAGAAAAACTTCAGCACTCTGCGAAGCCTTTCCATAGTTGCATATGGCATTTTCAATTGCCTGAATATTACTCGAGCACTGCTACTTCCGTGTGCTACATCCGTAGCTTCCATTACGGCAGTCGCAATGTGTTCAAGTTCTTCATTTGATATTGGTTTGCGTTCTCATTTGTTGTAAAGATCCGGTTTTTCAAAGCATGAGATCATTTTCCGCAAACTAGGCAATAGTCACGAGGCCGTTCCATAAGTTCTTCGCTGTGAGGAATAACAATAATGCAATAGAAGCATTACCATTATTTTTGTAATAAAGTTTTACGAGCAAAGCACGATCACGTAAACAGAAGATCCCCTAAAGCAAGGATGGACAACCCGTGGCCCGAGTCGCATATGACTCGCATTAAATTTTTGTGCGTCTCGGTTCCCACAAAATATTATAAAATAAATTAATTAATTAAATAAATTCCTTAACCAAGAAAACGATTTTTACATCATCTTTTTCAGTAAATATAGAAAATGCACCAAATGAATTTCAATTGAAAATAATAGACTTGTAATTTAGATTTGAAAGATACTTATGAAGAAAAGATTTTGTATTACTTTTATAAAATTTTTATACAAAAAAATCAATTTCCCAACATAAGGAAGTATGATGTAATAATTCTATTGTTATTTTCTACAACTTATCTATGTAAATAATTTTTTTCTCAATGAGTTTAATAAAAAGTAAAATAAGAAATTGGCTAACAGAGTCACATCTCAAAAATAATTTGAAACTTACAGTGACTAATATTCAACCAAATATTTCGGATATATTATGGATATTTCCTGGATGTGGATAAATCACTTTAAATAACTTTATTTAATTTATAATCATATATGAATAAAGATTTGTGATTTATCTTCATTTTTTTTCTTTTTCTCTTGTGTGCGGCTCGCATCAGTTCGAAAGTTTCGAATGTGGCCTTACATAGAAAAAACTGTTCATCCGTCGCCTTAAATAAATATCAACACCGTCCAGTAAGTCGTATCAGATTCACCCTATTCTTTTGCAGGCTTATATAAATTTGATAATGTCAGTTGACAGAATTTTGCATAATTTAACATTTATCATTGTGAATTTGCAAATATATTCCGAGTAAAGAGGTATTTTCCCTCCTAGTAGAACATTCTGGTACTATTTATTTTCTTTATAGAAATCGAATTCTTAAAGTCTGGAAAATATGTACACCAAACTTAACTGAGTTTGGCTCTACAGATTTTTTTGCTATTGGGTTCTGAACACTTTCTCTTTAATTTACTATATTTCATTCAGTATTAAATTCTGTTCAAGAAAGAAGTTTTTTGACTTTTTTATGATTTATATACAACAGATATATTTGAAACATTTGAAATTGATTTCACCACATTTTTGATTTTTAATTAGATATAATCAATAAAGAATATTAGCGTGATTACTTGTTAAGAATGCTTATAAGAATTTTTAATATTTTCATACTGATACAATTGACATGTAGTTGAAATTATTTTCATTTAAACAAAATATATTATTAATTATACGAATTTATATAAAACAAAATTAGGAGGTCCTTCTTTACATTTTTGGTATTAAAATGATAATTAATCTTTGCTATTTAATGCGTAATATTGAAAGCTCTATGATATTATGCCATTTATTAACGTATAGATATAACATTGCAATATTATCTGCAACAGAATTCTTTGCTAAAAATACATTTTAATTACTGATTTTCATATTCTTGATCATTTACATTGATAATGTAGTTTAGACGTAATTATCTCAATAAAAAGAACAACAGTTGACAAAATGTAACCAATGATAAGAACCGAAAACGGTCCTGCTAAATCGGTGATAGTTAGAACATGGAATACTTCTGTATCTTCTGTAATTTTTGAATAGTTTTCTTTTTCTATTTTAGCCTTTTCCTCATTCATAAATTTTATCATAAATCCAGCTTCAAGAAAACGGAGAATTCTGAAAATAAAATTTATGCATTAGATAATAAAATTGTTGGCAACATTATTTTTTAATTTTTGTCCTCTCAAAGAAAAAACTAGAACTAACAACGTTAGCTCGTTTCTGACTCCATCATCAGATATACTATAATGTACAATAAATATAAAATAATGACGAATTATTCCTGTCAAATAAATGTAAATATAGAATAAAATAATTAATTATAATACAAATAAATAATTGAATAATAAAACAAATTATAAAAAAATATATTATATATATAAGCCTGTTACTGCGGCCCTCCATATTTCTACTAAACATGGTTGCGGCCCTTGGGCTCATTATAATTGGACAGCCCTGTTCTAGAACAACCTCCAGCCCACGGGCCACATTATTTTATTATATCTAATACCAACGCTATGTATTGCGGGCCACATTATTTTATTATATCTAATACAACGCTATGTATACTTATACCTGTATCTTCTCTTTTTTAAATAAATACTTTTATTATCAATTGTTTTTGTCATTTTCTCTTTTTTAAATAAATACTGTTATCATCACTTGTTTTTGTTTTGACCCACGGCCCACCATAAATTTTTATATATGGCCCCCTACAAAAAAAAGGTTGCCCACCCCTGTTCTAGAAAGTAAGCCAAAGATGGCTTTTGCAAGCTGAAAATTGTTTCTTGTAAGTCATAATGATTGTCATTGATTGATTGCTTTTCCTTATTTAGAAATAACAATATCTAAACTTCAGATATATCATCATTAATAATAATGTATAGAAATACTGCTATATAATTATAATGCTATATGATTTTGATGATTTATACTTCTTGAATAAAACTATTTTTATTTAATGACAAAAACAAAATATTTCAAAATATAAAGATTGTATATATAACCAATGTTTTTGCAGAAGAAATTTAATTTGATCATTAAATAAAAAATATATATATATAAACACACAATTTTCTGTTAGCTTTTATCAATGATTTTTTATTTTCCTTGTGAAATAGTTTTTATTAAATCAAAATTTCCAAATTACTTGCTTGTTTATTAATTTTTATATTGAGTTTTTTTCAAAATACTGTGTATTTTGTTTATAATTAATAAAATTGATTTTATAAATTGTATAAAAAATAAATAGTGCCTTCTGTTTATCTAATTAAATATTTTTTTAATGTATTAATTTTTAACTTACTTTCCAAAGGAAATAGACATTGATCCAATCGTATAAGACTCTATGTATCCCCCACTAATAACTTTCGAACTAATTAGCAGATTTTAATGAAATTTAGTAGTGATGTTCTGCCATTAAAGGACACCTTGATGATGCTTCCTTTAATCCTACAGGGTAGAATTTCATTTTTATTACAATTTTAGTTTAGCACTGTCTAGAGCAGGGGTGGGCAATTATTTTCTGCCGCGGGCCGGATAAACACTCTCCAAGATGTGCAATTTTAGTTTAGCACTGTCTAGAGGGTTGCAGAGTCAGAATGGTAAATAATACGACTCTAACTCCCAATTCTGGGCAGTTTAAAAATCCGACTCCAACCAAAAACCTCCGACTCTGCAACCCAGGATTTTTTGCCCACCCCTGGTCTAGAGGGTTGCAGAGTCAGAATGGTAAGTAATACGACTCTAACTCCCGATTCTGGGCAGTTTAAAAATCCGACTCCAACCAAAAACCTCCGACTCTGCAACCCAGGGTTGCAGAATTGGATCTCCATCTTTAAAAAAAAATCTGACTCCGACTCCCTAAAATTTGTATGGTCTGACTCCAGGCAGTTTAAAATTTCAACTCAGACTCTGACTCCCAACTCCGACTCTGCAACCCTGACTATCTACTAACATTAATGTAAATGTTAGTGGTGTAAGGATAATATATTGCTTACCCAACTCCGACTCTGCAACTCTGACTATCTACTAACATTAATGTAAATGTTAGTGGTGTAAGGATAATATATTGCTTACCTGATTTGTTAACAAAGCACCTCCATCTTAATATCTATCACAATAACATCACAATCCTGATGTGATGTCACTGTGATGCAACAATGGATATCGTAAAACCCCAATAATTTGACATAATTTGTGGCATTAAAATAACATCAACTCAGAACATGACATCATCATAATATCTAAGCTGGTAAAATTAGAAATGCAAAACCAATGGATTCCAAATGCTAAATAACTGAATCGGAAGTAAGCAATTTTAGTTCTTTCTGGAACTTTTTGTTAAATTATATTGATTTTGTTTTTTACCAGTTTTAAAATTAAAAAAATTTTTAAACATTGCAGTTTGTGAAAACAGATTTTATTGTTAATATATTTTGTTATTCATTTAAATTATCAACTTAAATATCTAACTTAAATTATATCTGTTAAGTAATAGATCTATAATAGTATCAATATTATAGATTAAAGTGCATAATACAATTTTTTATTTTAAATATATTGCATTTATTAAATATTAAGAAAATGAAATATTAAATATAAAGATGTTAGCATTTATTGTGTTAAAGTAATAATTATTAAATTGAATGTTAGATAAAAAGAAAGATTTTAAAATTAAAATCTGAAAAGCGAATATGGTAAATGATGATAACACACACTTATAATTTTATAGGTTTGTGTTTAGTCTAGTCTATTCAAATTGATACCAAAATTTTAAATATTTTTCTATTAAAAAAAAATTGATAAAACATGTTCCTTTTTTAATAGTGGAGGCATTCCATTTTTATACATAATTATAATAAATCAAAAAATATAAAATTATTTTAATCTTATTTCTCTAATTATGAACATAATTCATTTCTGAATTTCAAGTTATGAACCTTAAAAATGCATTAATTCTGAAGTTTTTAATTCAAAATTTATTGTTTATAAGTATCGAACAAATGGTGGAATATATTTACATATCGCATTATGTCATGTATGTTATTAATCCAACATATCTAATGAAGACTTTTATCTATTTTTTTGAAATACTGTAAATGTAATATAAATGGATTTTCTTAATTTATTATAAATAAATACAAGTGATATACAAGATGGGAATTTTTACCATCTTGAAATATCATACTAACATGTTAAATATAATACTCAAATTTCTAAAATTTTAAGACAGTCTTGCCGTCATTTTTTTTTTAAATTTTTGTTTTCAAATTTTTCAAAAACTTGAAAATAAAATGGCATATTATCAAATGAGAGTGTTCAAAATTCAAGTGTTTTATAAAGAACACTTGTACTATATATTAACACATGTGTTCCCAATAATTTTCAATTTAAAATATGTATTAAATTTTCATAAATTTTATATTATAAAAATTAATTGTAAATTATAACTTATTGTAATGGTATTAAATGTTTGATCATTTAATTTGCATATTAAATATTTGATCATGTAAATTGTGGACAAACAAATGACAGGCAATTGTTGATATGCAATATTTAACTCTTGCTTTAATAGCAGAACATTAAAGAAAAGTAAAGTTTGTTTTAAAGCTAAGGAACTCTTACCTTTATTAATAATCATGGTCATTTTTCAATACTATATTTCAGCGGTGACGAAATTAAAGTATATTATTGTAAATTTAATTTGATTTTTAAATTAGGTTAATTAATAATAATGTAACTATCATGATTTGTATATTTTAATTAGCAATATTTTTGAAAAAATTGAAATATTTGTATCACTCCCTTTCTGACAATCATCCATCAAGATATATTTTTAAATAAAATGTCATAGCACATTGAGCATTATTGGAGAGTCATTTCCTATTATCTAAGATGAGTTTTATATGCCTATTAATTTTAAGGTATTAGTCATTTTATCAGTGGCTATTGAATACAGCAATGATGGATGTTGAAATATGATGGATTTGAAAACAAGAATGATAGATATTTGAAAGTATCCAGATACATACAAAAGATTATAGAGATTTTAAAAGAATTTATGTATTGTAGAATCACAAATACATAGACACAAATATACTAGAAGCAGTAACAGAACCATAAAATGTGAGCAGCTATACTACAAACAAAAAATAATTCCTGGAACCATGAACCAAAATGTAAAATTTTATGACTCAAAGTGAATTTAAACTTTAATTTCTTTTATGATGCAACTTCAAAAAAAAAATATATAAATTGAAATGATGCAAAGTGGGGTCTGGGTATATATGTAATAATTTTAGTATATTGTGTACAGTGTAAGACCAGTCAAGTTACAAATAAAATTTATATATGAATTATATACCTAACTTGAATACCTATACTGTATTTGAAACTATTTATTGCAATCGAAATATATTCATTTGGAAGAAAATTATTGGATATTTAATATAAATCTAATATTTGATTTTACACAGTGCTCAAATTGCACAACTAAAAAATGCTTCATTTTTATTTTATACTATAATTTGTTTTAACACACTTTAAGAATAACAAAAAACTGTGTATTGTATTATTTGTAATATCAGATCAAGGTTAGACGTGTTAAGTTATTTTTGACAAAAAAAAAAAAAAAATCACGAATAAATGTTTATTTTTACTTACTGTTGACATTGCAACTGTTTGATTTATTACAATAACGATTATCTGCTAATTATTTGATAAAGAGGAAAATTGCATAAAAAGTATAAAGAAAAGCTCTACTTTTTGTATGAAAAAAAACAATGTCAGTTTTTTAGAATAACCCAAACTCTACTAAGTGATGTTTAGTTTTTATAAATACAGTAGATATATTGTAAACTGGACAATGGAATGTCAAATATTAATTTCTAATAATATAAAAATAATTACCATTGTATCTAATTCATTCAATTTATTATTGTAGATATATAGAATTTTATCATTATGAAGTTTAATTATCATTTGCTATATATAAAAGATATTGTAATTATTTGATTAATAATTGAAATTTAAGTCATTGGTTCAAATATCAGTAATATATATAATTTATAATTACAGTAATTGCTTTAAAACTTGCATGCTTCTAATTTTATATCTTTTTGAATTAATACAGGTAAATAACTAAAATTAAAACTTTTTAGACTAAACATCAAGGGAAATACTCAAACTGAACCTAATACTGTCAAATTAATCCCTGTGATATATCAGGCCTAGTAAAAAGAAATCCATTATTTTTCCAATAGATGGCTTTAATAAATTGTAATCTCGCGCTCTAAAAGTTCGATCAGTTTACACAAGATGCTTTAGAAAGCTGACATTTCATACTAAAAATCTTATTTGACAGTTTTGTGAATGGTTGACTCAGTTTTGTTTGAGCTCACATCAAAGATGGAGACCAGCAAAGAGAAAATACGCTATATTTTACAGTTTTTTTTCGATAAAGGTGAAAACGCAAGCCAGGCGGCTGAAAATGTGAATAGTGTTTATGGTTCTGATACTGTAACAGCCAATCAAGCGCAGTTTTGGTTTCGTCGATTCCGTTCTGGTAATTTCAGTGTCAAAGATGCACCACGCTCTGGAAGGCCAATTGTTGAAAATGTAAATAAAATCATTGAAATGGCCGAGTCCGACTGTCATATAAGCACTGTTTCTATTGCCCAGGAGCTAAAAATTGCACAAAAAACCATTTGGAATCATTTGGAAAAGGCTGGATACAAAAAGAAGCTGGACATATAGGTGCCACACGAGTTAATGCAAAAAACCTCATGGACCGAATTTCCATCTGTGAATCGCTACTGAATCTCAACAAAGTTGACCCATTTCTGAAGCAGATGGTGACTGGTGATGAAAAGTGGATCACTTATGACAATGTCAAGCGAAAATGGTCGTGGTCGAAGCACGGTGAGCCGGCGCAAACAGTGGCCAAGCCAGGATTGACGGCCAGGAAGGTTTTGCTATGTGTAAAACAAACACTCCAAATAAAAAAACATAAACACTCCAAATGTAAAATTCTATTATTTTACTGTGATGAGTTTTATATAATTTTATTCATTAAATCTAAATTAGATTTATTTATGAAAATTGATTATAGAAAGAGTAATTGGAAAAATGACTAGCAGATATGTTACAATGCAGTCAAGAATATGGCATTTTTTGTCAAAAAA
Organism: Olivierus martensii; assembly: GCA_000484575.1. Lineage (NCBI taxonomy): Eukaryota > Metazoa > Arthropoda > Arachnida > Scorpiones > Buthidae > Olivierus > Olivierus martensii. Next base: position 66,420 of record AYEL01087626.1, read on the forward strand.
TAAAATTAGTTCTATAACAACAAGTACGAATTGCACAGAAAAACAGGTACCAGCGCCTCCAGTGATGGGATTTCAAAACAAAAAATCTTACAGCAATGGCGTCGAAGTGGAATGACCATATATCACAGATTTCTATACCATAGATAGCCTACTTTGTATTGTTCTCCCGACCTTTGTGAGGCTGACCTTGAGCTGACCGGAAGCCGTTGAACAAAGGAAACCGCTAGGAACAAAGCCGGAGTCTACGTTCGCTGAGTCGTTAGTTGAATACATTTCTTGCTATTTGTGATTATTTTTTTTGTTTTTTTTTGCGTTTTTGATATATATTGTTTAGTGTATGGATGTAAGAATGAGCAAATACGAGGTGATAGAAGGTAGGAAATGCATTTCATTTGGAAAGATTCTACAGATAGGCCTGGATTAGCGCGATTTCGAATAGCGCGAATTCGATTAGCGCGACTTAAAAAATTGATACCGTTATTCGGTTAGCGCGAGAAAAGATTCGATTAGCGCGACTTAAAAAATTGATACCGTTATTCGGTTAGCGCGAGAAAAGATTCGATTAGTGCGAGTTGTAAACACAGATCAGTCTTACTAACAAAGCTCCTTTTATGATGTCAATTAACAAATTACCGTTAATTTTCGGTTAGTAAAACCGAACGAGGAGCAGTCCAAGAACGGTCACACGATTTTGAAGGGGTGAAACATCAGAAAGATGGGCTTTTTGCCGTTAACTGTTTAACATTACTGTACTATTATTTAGCTTTGCTATCGTATACATACAGTAGAGTACAGAATTTTCTCTTTTAAAAAGTATCGAAATGGATAAAAGGAAGAACACTTTTGATGATAAAACAGGAAACGAAAAAAAGAGAAGTGATTACGCTACAGCAAAAAATGGATGTGATTGAGCGACATAAAAGCATTCTTTGTTAAATTTTTTTAAATAAGGATATCTTTACAAATTTATTTGCCTATTATATTGCTGTACTACCGATATTATTTATTTTCTTTTGTTTATTATCTGATTTCTTTATTTAAAATAAAACTTGTGAAAAAAATTTGTTTTTGTTATCTTTTGGTGTCGTATTCTGCTAATAAACAAATAGAAAACTTGTTAAAAATTTCTCATTGGTTCATTAACTTCGCTTATTAATGCTATCTGGAACTAATTTACTGATTCAATAAAGTTGCAATGCTTAATTGCAAATCGGCCTATTCACTCAATTCTCGACCCAGAATTGGCGGCCAGGCGGCGCTCAACTTCCGCTTTCGATTCGCTATTTTAGTTTTGATTTGGCGGTTGGTTTGATGATGATATGAGACGCAATTCCTGGTAAGTTATTAATTTAGATGATGAACAATGATGTAAAATATGAAAATAAATATTTACAATAAACTTAACACTAACTGTTTAAGAGTTATTCATTGTGAAGTTAGCTAATGGCCGGAATCTCACAAAGCAAGAACCAATTACCATATTTTCCATAGAGTTAATACTTCGATTAGTGCGAATTCGATTAGCGCGAGAAATTCGTGGAACCAATTATTCGCGCTAATCGAGGTCTACCTGTATATTTATAGACTGGACAAAAGCAAACTTCTCGGACCGCGGACGAAACAAACTATCAACTTCTGTGGAGGGTTCAGCCAGATGGTGGAGGACCTTCCACAGAATGTACCGCGGATTGACGGGTCGGGTTTGGACCCACGACACCTAGCGCTGTTTAGGCTCTCCCGACAGCGAGCCTGGACTCCATGATAAATATTTCCAAGGCTGAGATCCGCAAATCTAACTCAAGTCCTTCATAACCCGAAGCTTTTCCACACAGCCAATCCGGCCGATACTAATGTTGATTAAGTATAAAAATGGCAACAAGTTTGATGGCTTTATTCGCAACTTTATTAAATAATGTTGAACTTTTTACAAAACTAGTCTGAAATCCAACAGACGATATTATTATTATTATAGAATATCATTTAATAAATACTTAATTAATATTTCTAGCAGTACAAAGAAATTCAGAAAAGGTATACGAAGATTTATCGTAGAAAGGATTAAAATGGCTATTGAGAACAAGCCTCCGATCAGCACGGAAAGACTTATCGACAGGCAAACATCAACTAAATGCGAATCGAAGAAGATAACGGAGAACTCATCTCCAGACCGAGACAGTATAGCGAGGAAAGCAGCGCAGCGGCCTTCTACCAGGAACTACAGTAGAGGGTCGATTAACTGGAACCTCGCTTATCCGAACGTGATACGCAACAGGTCTCCGAGAATCTAAAGGTTGGTTCTCACAAAACGCCTTCTGACATCATTCCAATCGGTCAGAGAGCGGATTTTCGGCGGCGGTTCGAGTCGAAGCAGCTTCGACTTCAACCGCCGCGGCAGCTGATCAATTTGACCAATAGCGACGCTCCACAATTTTACGTCAGATTTCAATACGACTGCTTATTCGGTTATTGATGATCCGCTTTTTGACCAATAGCGATGCTCCACAATTTTACGTCAGATTTCAATACGACTGCTTATTCAGTTACTGATAATAAACAGAAACTTTCACTTTATCCTCTATCATAATCATAGAGTATACAATAATAAAAATGTCGGCATTCTATATCTACTGAAATGTGGGGTTTTCCCATAATGTACCGCGTTAGTATGAATTGCTGAGCGGTTTTTCGGCGACGAAAAAGTAAAGCAATAAAATACCGCTAGTGAGAATCAACCTTAAGCTTCTGTTAGGCGCGTTGACTGTATTGTTTTTATAATTTAGTTTGTATCGAGTATTGGAGAGAAAAGAGGCATCTGTTAGGCGCGTTGACAGTATTGTTTTTATAATTTAGTTTGTATCGAGTATTGGAGAGAAAAGAGGACAAAATCTGGTTCAAAAGAAATTAAGTGAGTACTTTCAAAATACTCTAGTTATGTTAGGTTAAAAGATGTTAATTAAACAAATGAGGCAGAATAACTTATGTAAACAATAAAACATACGTATTTGAAATTTGTTTTGTATTTTTTCTTATTTTTCTATCAGATCGTTTATCCGAACTACCCTTGGTCCCAATTAGTTCGGATAATCGACGCTCCGCTGTATATAAACCGAAAGATCGATCGAGGCGAACAAGACCGAGTCCAACAAATATAGAAGATATCCCGGCGATACTACCGCGAGAATTAGAGAAAACAATTTAATAAGATGTGCGGAAAATGACCAGGAGAAGGCGAAACGTCAACATCGAACCCCTAAAGGAAAGCCAAGTACCGGTTTGCAATCGATTGTCTGACTGTATGCGAACCGGATGGCAGTCATAATGCCGATACATAAGAAGGGAGATCTTAGAAATGACAGGCCTATCAGTCTACTGTCGACGATAGGCAAAGCATTCGTAATCATCCTCACTTTTCTTTCTTTCTTTCAAACAAAGCGATAGAGGGCGTACTCAATGCACTACTAGATTGGATTCGAACCAACCAAAAGGCTATTGGACCATGGATCGTAGGCAGAGGGCGCAAATTTTTTAATTCATTTCCATTATTTACGATCAAACGACTTTTTTCGATAAACGTTGGCAGTCATAGCGTTACGTTTTTCTTTCATTTTATTTCTTAGAAGAGGTAATTGGTGGGAAAGACCGGCCAAGTTGTACCCCAAACAAAGGCGCTATTTTTATCCATAAAGTAAAAGTTTACAACGACTCATTGGGTTTGCGCCTCTTCACTGAAAATTCATGGAAAAAGAAAAGTAATAAAACGGGATTTGTACCAATCTATTCGCTCATTCGTAAGAATTTTACTTTCATTCACCGCTTTTTGAATTTCATAAACCAAATTTTAATCCATTTTACAAATATATAAGGCGTTTAAATTTTAAATTGTAAAGTGGTTGTTTTTCCAGATAACGAGGGTAAAATGCTGATGAATGATATACAAATCTCCCTCGATCGCGCTTCCTTAATCCTTTTAAATCTTTCTCCGAATTTTATCGTCATTGTAACAGATTCGTATATATATAAACTTAAAATATTTTCCTATTTTTGCTCATTAAATACGAATGAAAATTGTTTAAACGGTTTTTTATTTATATTTACAAATAAATAATTATCTTACAGCGGATTCAAAATCAACTCATTTTGATGGAGATAATTCAGTTTCAGCATTGTTATCTTTAAATGAAAACAAGGGGAACTCGAGTTTGACCTTTGCCACGGGCGCCGCCAGGCACTGATCCTACGCGCACCGTCAACCAACTGAAAGAAAAAGCCAAGATTACATCCCATTCATATGTTAGCAAAAAGCATTCGACTCGGTATCTGCAGAGGCAATAACACTAAATAATTAGGAATCATCTACGAAGCGTAGGAAAATAAAAAAGGAGAACCGAAACTTGGCAATCTGCCTAGATGAAATATTCCGACGAATAAATTGATGAGAATACAAAGGAATAAATATAAATGGACGACCACCCGAGATTTGCTAACGACATAGTAAGCTACTGTTGGTTCAAACACCCAATGAACTAAGGTGGAGTGGGGTAAGTGCACAAGGTTTTTACAAAGTTGGACTTTAAACGAAGATATTTCAACCTATCGTATAGATATTTGGCAGGGTCGTTAACAATGGCATTCCACAGCTAATACCGTTTAAATCATTTTTGAAAATTTTATATTTGCGACAAAATCGTACAAAATGTCAGCTATTCGCACTTAACATATTTGCGACAAAATCGTACAAAATGTCAGCTGTTCGCACTTAGGTATGCTCTTGCCGAAACGAGGCAAGACCATACCTGCGAGTTAAAAACGTTTTGAGGTTTATTTACGCACCTTAATTGGCACGAGCAGAATTAAGAAAAAATTTGTAACGTACCTGCGAGTTAAAAAAGTTTTGAGGTTTATTTACGCACCTTAATTGGCACGAGCAGAATTAAGAACAAATTTGTAATAAAATGCTTTTTACCGCATTATGATAAGTTGCTTCGTTTTAGAGTTATTCTTTGTTAAAGAAACGAGATTTGAACTCTTGAAATGTCAGAGGACAACTCCGTCCCACCGATTTCGATAGGCTTTAATCTACAGGTTGGGGGCCATCGAAAAGTGACTCCTGTAAAAGAGTTTAAGTCATTATGCCTTCGTTATTAAAAATATCGAGGTCAAATGTCATAAAGCCGGACCGCACTGCTTATATGCCTAAAAAACTACATTTATTTCAACACGAAATTGCGGTGTAGTGGCTAAGGTGCTTCTATGCGGAGCTGAATGTTGTAAGTTCGAGTCTCGCTGGCGTACCTTGTTTTTTCGAGTGAATAAATTAAAATATTAATAACAATAAAACTTCAAGGTAAAAGTGATTGTTTTTTTTTCATAGTTACGTTTGGCAAAATCACTTTTCAATTATTGTTCGGACTCTTTCTCGCTTTATCACTCTCACTTTCTAATTATCGTAATTCACTATGCGTCGGGTGATATCTAATATATCCATTTGCGCTCGAAGCTCTTTACGTATGGGGTAGTAGCAACTCGTCGAATTGTTGCTATCCCATACGTAACTATGACCAAAAAAATTGATTTTGTCTGAAATTTTATTGCTAGTAATATTTTAATTTATTTATTTAAAAAAAAAAATACGTAAACGAGACTCGAACTCACAACCTTCAGTTCCGCATGCAAACGCCTTAACTACTACGCCAGCAGTTTAGCTGAAAGGGGATTAATTTTTTAGGTATATAAGCGGTATGGTCCGGTGTCATGACATTTGACCTCGATTTTTTTAAAAACGAAGGCATAGTGATCTAAACCTTTCACACGGGTCACTTTTCGATGGCCCCTAACCTGTATATTAAAGCCGATTTCGATCGGCTTTAACATACAGGTTGGAGGGACGGAGGTTGTGTTCCTCTTGTGAAATGTGAGGGATGGTATAGTGAAATATGACAAAATGCTTTTTATAGAATAAAAACTGGTTTATACGAAAATTTTAATTGATATCTTTGCATTTACCAATCGTCATCTCGGACAACGTTCGCATGCCGTTCATTTCTTTTGAATAATCGTCCATGTTGGTTTTTCTGACGTAGCTGCGACCCATGTTATATGCTAGAAAGAGAAACTAATAAACAGATTAAAATGTAGAACACGAAAAAATAAAATTGAACGCGTTATGAGGCCAGAACAGCCTGATAGGCATTTACCCCATGGCGCTGTTAGGCACTTTCCCCAGGTAACAATATTTACGAGGCAAGAGTTTTCCAGGGTTTTTCTCAAAAACTTTTGAAATGTCAAAAAATATTGTTTACATATTGTAAACCTTAATCAATATTCTTCGTACTTACTAAAAAAGTATCTCCTAATATGAAGTTATCTTAAGAATTATAGCACTTTTAAAATGCTGTCAAAGTTTTGTTTGCTGTTCGGACGCGACGCATTTGTAAGAGTCGATGTAAATACTGGATTCGCATCATTCATCGTGAGTTATCTACGTCGATAGATCGATATTAACTTGTAGTAGAATACTACAATATCAAATAGCAAAATTTCGATTATCTTATAATAAAAAAATCCCGATAATGCATTTCCCCCAAGTACGCCCTTACCCCACTCCACCTTATAGGAAATGCTAAGTGACCCGAAGATAGAAAATTGGATGGAAAATGAACTACGAGAAGATAAAGGTAATGTTCGATACAGAAGTAAGCCCACAAACTGTGACGATAGAAAGAGTGGAAAAATACCAGCACTTAGGACCACACGAGGAGAACAGATGAGAGAAATTCAGCGTAGGATGGCCAGCTGAAAACTGACAGTCGGACAACAAAAGAAATTAAAGATAGAGGATCTATAGCTAAGACAAAAACGATACGACGAAATATGCGGGTGCGTAAAGGGAAACAAATAAATAAAATTATATTTAAAAATGTTTGCTATTACCAGACACAAAAATTAGAATTCAATTTTCCGAGACTTACCGCGAGGCGAGCGAAAGGAAATATGGAAATACAATCCGGATAGCGATAGAAAAAATAAGGTACAAATGACAAATGAGGAGCTATCATTCGAAAGAGACTGTCTAAAAATTGAAAATTTTGAGTTAAATACTGATTTCGATGTATGTGTTTCGTACCATGATCTCTGCGGAGTTTAATCATCCAAAAGCGAGTTTGTCTTAATTATAATGGTCTTTGAAAGTAGACTGTTTAATCAAAAAAAATTTTTGTCCACTGATGCAGTCATTCATACAAGATTTTGTCACTTTCAACCAATCAGAACAATACCATCTTAGAAAGCAATCCAGCATGCATTGCGTAAAAATTCAATTCCGGTTTTGGTTTTGATTCTTTTTTTTTCTGTGTTATTAAATTGATGGAAAATAATAATTAATACATTATGGATCCTTGTGAAACAGTTTTAGTTGAAGAAGGTAACATAGGAAGTAGAAAGAGAAGTTCGAGCTTAACAGCGAGACAAGCTGAGAAAAGAAGTATGTGAAATGTGCTGGACACAACATCTTCATTCCATGTAGACATGAAAACAAACGATTTCAATGCGTAAGGTTCAGACCTTCAGATTGCTCCTTCGTAAGGGAAAACTTACTATCAATCCCTGATAAGGTTTCGCGATATAATTATATTGCATCCAAATTTACCATTGAATCAGTAAACAGAAGACGACCTCGACAGGCAGTAAATAAACAACCACACGCATATAGCCTGAAATTTGTTTTACCGACAAAAGTAGGAAAATTTGTGAATGTCTGTAAGAAATTATTTATGTCAATACTTCTGATAAAACCAACAAGGCTAAGAAATATAGTACAGAAGTTGAAGCGGGGAGAACACTTAACATAAGTAAACTTTACAGAATCTATAATGAAGATGCAAATGCTGAACTGAAAGTCAGCTTTTCAATGTTTCATCGTACTTTTGTTTCTGAATTCAACATTGGTTTTAGAACACCAGCTTCAGATATTTGTAGCTATTGTGCTAGATTATCATTCCTAATCAAAACCAGTAAAAATGACAAAAAAAGTACAATATATGCTAGAAAAAGAGCACACAGGTTAGGTGCTAATGCATTTTTTGAACTTCGAGAAAATCAACAACCAGATAAAGTCACTTTATGCTTTGACTTACAACAGGTCCAACCCCTTCCCAAGACCCCTATTCAACAGGCATACTACTCCAGACAAATAGGTTTGTTTGATTTATGCATTGTTGACCCTAAACAACAACAATCCCCGACTTTTTACATATGGTCTGAGGACCAAGCTGGTCGAGAGCGACAGAAGTATCCAGTGCTCTTTTACATCACTTGAGTTCTGTAGATTTGGGAAATAAGAAAACAATTAGACTTTTTTGTGATGGGTGTGCAGCTCAGAACAAGAACAATCATGATCTGCATACCTTTATTCATCATCTGCTGAAAACAGAAGGCATTGATGGTATTGTCATTACATATCCGGTGAGAGGACACAGCTATATGTCAGCCGACCGTGTTTTTGGTCGAGTGGAAAAAATATCCTACAATTATTTCAAAGAAGAATATATTGATGTCTATAAAACAGTAGGTGATGTTAGGCTGTTAGGTAGAGACTGGAAATTATATGATGTTAAGCAGCTTGCACGGTGTTTCAAGAAATTAGATAAAATTAGTGAAATGAAACGAATATTCATTAAATGTAAGAAGAGCAACGTCAAGGACGTGCAGTTGAAGTAAAGGCGTGTCTGTACTATATAGCATTCGCATATTTATTTCAACCTTTTGCAAATTTATTTCAACTTTTTACAAATTTATTTAAACTTCATGCAAAACAGTTAATGGAAAAACAACGCCTTATAATGCACGAGTCTGTTCGTTTGTTTCCCATTGCGACTTTGGGTATAAAATTTAAAGCGCCTTATATATATATAGAACAGGAGTGGCTTCAATCAATCAGTCACTATAAACTGGGAAAAACTCATTTTTATAGATGAAAGCGGATTTAATCTTCACATCAGACGATCTGAAGTTCGCTCGAAGATTGGTACTAAGTCAGTGATTACTGTCCCCACTGTCAGAGGACGGAATATCACACTTATTGTTGCACCGAATAATCGAGGAATTGTTCACTCAAAAATTATATCTTCCAGAACCACAACTGCAGAACTCTTCTGTGAGGGAACTCGAAACGAAACTCAGAAGATGATGTATTGATCATGGACAATGCTCGGATTCACCGGTCACACGCAGTAGAAGATATCGTGGATTCTTCCCAAATGAGTATTAAATTTTTGCCATCTTATTCTCCAATGCTCAATTCAGTTGAGAAAGCTTTTTCTAAAATTAAAATTAAAGCTGGGAAAATACTAAGAACATCAGGTACAGGAAGTTATCGCATTTAATTTATCTAGTATTACTTCTCAGGATTGTGCCAATTATGTTATAGACATGTTTTTTTGTTACTAGCCAACCACCGCGTTAAATTTAATGTATATATATTTTTCTATTTAAATTTGTATTAATTTGAAAATAAATTTTATTTTCATATATTTTATCGATATTATACTCTGTGAAAATCATAGTTGTCTTTTAATAATAGGTCCGCTCGAGCTGACCTACTTCGATGATACAGTTGTTTTAAGGTTTATTTGGAATTTAAAGAATATATGTGAGTGAATATCGCGGCATCATTCTATTTATCTATCTTCTCTAAATAATTCATGATTTCTCCTTAGGTGCTGAATTTATTCAAAAACATTCTCCGAAATGTGTCACATTATTTGAAATTCACTCTTCGGAGTAGAACTCCAAAAATACTTTATGTTGCGCTGTCTCTCCTTAAATTTAAACCTTTTCCTACAGTTTGCTGTAAGACAATGGCATAGTCAGAAAGATTTAGAATGGTACAAGAAATTATTAATGGATAAACCTGCAACAAGTGTTGCTCCTGAAGTAGTAGTATGTGACTGTTTGGAAGATGATATGGGCTTTCATATATAATATTATTTGGAGAAAAACAAGTTACGAGGTTTACAAAAGTAAATAACATTATAGTTTAATGTTATCCTTATTAAATTTCAATTTTAATACAGTTAATAATTTATTACATATCATAAAATTTACAAATTTTATTTAAAAAATCTTTCAGTGTATATTAAAACATTGGGCAGGCAAAAAGAATTATGTCCAATTTACACGCAAACTAAAGCATTATGTCCAATAACTCCAGTCAAAAACAACTATGTCCAAATTTATATATTAAATTATTAGCGTTTAGTTGTTATTTGTTTGATTAGTGTGTCTAATTACATTCTTATAACCTATATGAATACATAGAAATGCATTATAAACATTATAACATGAAAGTTTGAGAGAAACACATTTTTTGATCATTCCCAAAAGTTGTATTTGAGTGACAAAGTCTCTTTTGAATGTTAGCTGCACAAATATGTTGTTACAATTACTTAGCGTAAATAGTGAATTAAAAGAATATATTCGAGAATATTTAAAGTAGAAAATCAGAATTATTATATGGTGGGATAAAAGGATGTGAAAATCATAGTTGTCTTTTAATAATAGGTCCGCTCGAGCTGACCTACTTCGATGATACAGTTGTTTTAAGGTTTATTTGGAATTTAAAGAATATATGTGAGTGAATATCGCGGCATCATTCTATTTATCTATCTTCTCTAAATAATTCATGATTTCTCCTTAGGTGCTGAATTTATTCAAAAACATTCTCCGAAATGTGTCACATTATTTGAAATTCACTCTTCGGAGTAGAACTGCAAAAATACTTTAGACTCTATGTTGCGCTGTCTCTCCTTAAATTTAAACCTTTTCCTACAGTTTGCTGTAAGACAATGATATTTTTTGTCACTTCCTACTCGGTAAGAATATTAAGTGGCCGGGCGAAACCAGCTGCAGGGATAGATATTTCTCAGAGTGGAATCACGCGGCCAATCTTCATTCGTATTTATCTTACTTGTTAGTTTGTCTCTGGATAAAATTCTGTCTAGCTTCTTTTCTTCGAATCGCAATAGGTTTCAACAAATGGAAATATTTTTACTTTTCTGTCTCGAAAAAGAATAAAAATACATGTTCCACCACCTGTGTCTTTTCGCTCTCGCCTTAGCTGTATCCAGTTGTCTTTTCGAATCTGGTCCGATGGTGTGTCGTCATTTCATTCTAGCTTCTCCGATCATTTGTTCTTACACCCATTCCTGTCGGTTGGCGTCTTCGGTATTGTCATTACTACTCGGTATTCTTTTTCGTCAATCCACTTTCCACTTCTCCAGCGGACTGATTACAACCTATTACTATAAACCGGCCAACTTCTTATCTAGGGATACTGCATAAACTACGTCTCATTAATTTGAACATTTTTAATCCCCTCCCTCCCATTCGTCATTTTTTGTCACATTAAGCTTGACCTCGACGTCACAACTTTGAAGACCCCATTCTTTCCGCTCCAAGTTTTTTCCTCCGCTGCGAAACAAATGGTTATCGGATGGTGCGAGGTCGGAGTAATATGCTGAATAGAGAAGTTTTTCCCATCTAAACTCCTATAACTCGGCACAAGTCATTCTGCCCATGTATGTTTCAGTCGTCCTGTTAAATAACCTCACCTTTATTGATTAAGAGTGCCGGACGTTTTTTCCTACAAGGCAGTGCGTAGATACACATATAAGAAAGTGGATGGCCGAATAACTTAGAATAGAAAAGTATCTCGCGTAGTAAAAAAGGTTGAACACTACTGATATAGAATATATTTTAATGCTATTTTTACGATATCTAAAGACACGAATTCTTTGGGTATCGAAAGAATTTGTTTTTCGATATCGTAATTGTTATACATTGCAAATAAATGACCGAATGAATAGGACAAACATAGTTATTTAATTTACAGATTATTACATATAAATTTAATTATATTGTTTTAAAAATAGCGCATTTTAAAATATACCGTATGCTTTAGAACTCCGTATAAAATGGATTCCTAAAACGCGGATTTGTATAACCCGACGAAAGTTGTCACATAAACGAAATTAAACATCTTTTAGTTTTTATTGAAATCAACAGATAGTAAACGCTATCAATGAAAATCGTTTGGAACAATTTTTAATTTTGTTAACACGCCTTAGGACCAAATGAATTTTAGTTTAATTTACACGGAACTAATTTGTGAATAATGCCGAAACCAACATCTAAAAGTGTCAGGAAAGTATTAACCCTTCCGTCAACACGTTTTTAAAAAGAATAAGATCTCTTATCTAAAGTTAAGCGAGGTTGTAAAAAATCTGTTACAAATGACATGTTAACTTGTAATAAAGAATCATTAATAAAAAATAGTTTCTTCGCATTTTTACGCCCCTTTCCAATCAGGGAGATTACTAAAGGGCGGGGCCAGTTCCAACCATGGGCTGTACCACAGCCATGAAGGGGGGCTGTTTGATGGTGAAGGACGGGGTTGGCCGGGCCGGGCCTAGCACCGCGAAAAAACTTTTCGGGAGATGCCACATCCGGGTTCTCGTGCGTGGCACGCCAACGCGTTATCACTCGGCCATCCGGCCGCGATACTTTTAGTTATTTATTTTCCCTTGAAAATTCTTTTCCTTTGTAGTAGCTGGTCTACCACACCCCCTTGACTAAAGAAAAATGGCGGAGGGCTGTTCAATTGTCTTCAAACATGGCGATTATAGCTAGTATATGAAATTCTAACTCGTTGGAACCACCACAGTAAATTAAAATAAAGACGAAACACTGAGAACACGGCGTTCAAAAAAATTCAAAATTCAATTGAAATAAAATTCGTTACTTTAAAAAGCAGCCAACGGTCGATAAAATTTTTCGTGTGTCCGTTGTCATCGTTGCACTAATGAAAACACACGAGAGTTCATATACAAATGCAAATCATATACAAATTCGCGTATGCTTACGCAACGATACAATATTGTATGCAGTGATGCCGAGACGGGGGTAAGTTCGGGACAAATTCCCGGAGCCCGTAGAAGACGGAGAGGCTAGGGCCGCTTCCTAACAATAAGAATTTTTTCTACTTTTTTAAGTAATTGCGCACTATAAGATATATAGAATTAATATTGTATGATAAAATTGCGAGGTAAAGAAAAAACTTTGTATTCTAAACAGTTAAAATAAGAAGTAATTATGATAATTAGACAAGCATTTCATTTAAACAGAGAACTGATAGACTGACAGGGCCCACAACTTTTTTTAGAGGAATGAGATATATACAGTCGAATAGGTTTATAACGAAACGATTGAGACCAGAAATTTTTTCGTTATAACCGACGTGAAAAAAAAAATTTTTTTAAAGTTTGGGGTTTCCCAAAGTTAGTTTCACGAGCCTATGTCGTTATTCTTCGAAAAAATCGATATTTTAAAGATTTTCTTCGAAAATATAATTAAAAAATGAAGAAAAATCAATATTTTAAAGGTTTTTCGAAAATATAATTAAAAAAAATAAAATTCGTCGAACCTCAATTTCGCAAATTGCATATTGTATACTTTTTAAAGAGAATTTAAAGTGAATAAAATTGTCAATAATCTGTGTGTAAAATATTAGTAGTATGTATGGTTTTGATATCTTACAGAGAGGAAAAAAATATACAGGTGCCCCAAAAGCTGGTTCGTACCGGGCCCGGGATTTCTCTCGGCACCCCTGATTGTAGAACAGTATGAGTATTTCGTATCTGCCCCAATAGGAAAAATGAGCGGCGCTCCGTCAGTGAACCATAAAGTAGCACAGAATTTTTCTCAAATATTTTGAGATCCAGAAAGAGCAATTGTGGAAGCGAAAACAAATGACCAATGCTCCTTTCCAATGGCATACCTATAATTTGTTTCGGAATGAAGTGCTTATGGGATTATGTAGTTTCCTTACTATCCCAATTACTCTGAATAAATGCTTCTTATTCCATTTTTAGCTTTGATGCAAACTTTGAAATTGAACAGAATGAACAAATGAGAATAAAATATTTTATGGTGTTATCCTACTAATTTATTATAATAAGCGTTTTTTATTTACAACGGTGTGACCATTTTTATTTCCATTTAATCATTTTCGTATAAGCGTTACTATTTGCTACAGCACCAGAACACCAATAAATAGCTGCACCCTTCAAGCGTGTGCTTTTGTGGTCAGTCAGTGATCAATGGTGCTGGATGGGACTGCATTCCCTCCTTTAACATTTTCTTTTGTTTATCCGCGATTCTCTCACAGCTGATAGAGTTAGGATTACCGTTAAGAGCGTTTTTCAGTAAAGTTTTGGATATTAATTTAAATTGAAATGTGAAATATTAATATAGGACATGAATAGAAAATAAATTCTGAATACAGTGGTGCCTCGCAATTCGACATTTGAGTTTCGCGGGTTTGCACACGCGCATGCATGGAATTGTGTGATGTTATTAGCCATTTGTCAGTTCTTTTCGGGCTACTTTGGTGTTTGCCCGTGCTGTTTGTGATAATTTTCAATTCTACATTTTTCAGAAAGTAAAAAATTTGTAATTATTATTATTTTTCAAGTGAGTTGATTCAAAGATAACTGACCAGAGGAATAATTCCGAAAAGAACAACACTTGCGGATTCGAAGAGAACTGACCAGAGGAATAATTCCGAAAAGAAGAACACGAAGAAAACTGACCAGAGGAATAATTCCGAAAAGAAGAACACTCGATTGACAGAGATGAAAAAAAATTGTAGATAAAGTGCAGAAAGGTAGAACAATTATAGAAAAACGAAGAAACAAATTGTAGATAAAGTGCAGAAAGATAGAACAATTAAAATACAACTCGAGTATGGCGTTCCTAGGACAACTGTGGCAACGTTTTACAACGGAGAGAGATTATGGGTGCTAGGGTGTCTGCTAGAAGACTTCATTCCAACATCCAACGGCTAATAAATTGTGTGTTATGTATAAAATAGTGTATTTTGTAATATAGTGTGTTATACAATAGTAAAACACATATAATAAAGTAAATAATAATCTCTCTCACTTGACCCGTTAGGAGAGTGGAATGGGGACGATAACGAATTAATCTATATTACATAGTCTTATATAGGAAATATTGTCCCGCAATTCGACATTACTTCGGTGACGGATTAGTGTCGAATTGCGAGGCATCACTGTATATTCGAATGCAGAGAATGAATGAAATGTTACAACAGCGCCCACCATAAGCGCTGTTCCGACTTCCATTATGAAATTAAGCGTAGAATATTGAGAAAATGATAATTTTGACGCCAGCTCACCGGCTTAAACAGGCCCTGGCAACGAGTGCTGATTATTTAGTGAGGGGCTATAGAACCGTGGACACCGGTTGCCCGTATCCCACTGAAAGGTCAGCCGGATGGTAGAAAACAAAGATGGACCGCAGAAAGAAATTTTCCGAGGGATGGGGCGTGAGAATCCAATCCCACCTCAGAATGGTAAACTGAAGGCAGCCAATCCGGTGGACCATACAAAGAGGATTTCGGCCGGTGTAAAGAAAGAAATGATTAATTTTATTTTAATAACCAAAAATATAAAACACCAATCAAATCAGCACTATTACCGTATATTTTAACTTATCGAATATATTTATACCTTATAAGACTAACTACATCAATTTAAAACTTTTATTATCCTTAATTTTTAGGTAAAATACAGCCAGTAGCAATTTAATCAGCCAATTAATTGACTCTAACTACGTGAAATCTCAACTGACGTCGATTACTAGAGGTGATTTTGATCTGCTGAGTAGACGGTCGGTAGGCTTTGGCGGGCGTGGCCATTTTAATCTGACGAAGTAGATTCACCATATTAGCGTTTTCTCCAATTTTCTTCAGGCTTCTTCCCAATCTAAGCAATTTAGGGGATGTTACGACTCTTTTCCGGTAACTGACGGAATGGTGACCTGACGAAAGGCAAAACAAAATGGCCGTGAGAAGCGAGCGCACCAAATTATGGTTTGGGTTTAGTGGAAACTCTACAAAAATACCGGGACCTCATCCCTCGGTAAAGTTAAGCTTAAAAAGTTGGATGGCATAAATACCCACTATTACCGCCATAATTAAATGGGATCCAGACCGAATTTTCCCCCGGATCTTTATCGATAATTTTACTGTCGCGGTCCCCGATATCTCTGTCTTTCGATATCCTCCTCCAAGTATTAGTAATTAATTGCACTTACCGCCCGAAACGATCAATATCAAAAACAAAATGGCTACTAGATGGTGACAGAAATTCATGTTAACTGCGTGTAATTTCCAACCAAAAGCACGACTCAGTCCCAAAATAACGGAAACAGCTGAAACAATACATCGTAATACGTCGTGTGTAATCGCGGCTTTTGTCGAGCGGCTATGGCTATTTGTTAGTTTTTCTGTAAAGGCTGTAGCCGGATAAGCGTTGGAAAGTGGCCTTTACATCGATTTGGCTGATTTTTTTAGAGGTTGCTTTCTGGGTAACATTTTACTTTTGACAAATATTAACCTCGAAATACCGATGGTTCTCAGAAAAAAAATATTTTCGAATTTTGAAAAATAATTTTTTTCTCGGGAACCGTTGTAGCAAAATACATGAAATTAGGTTATGGTATAGAGGTACATAAGTTGTATTACTGGTAATTTTTTCGCGATTCTCACTTTAAAGGAAATGTGGAAAATAACGAAAAAATGTTTAAAAAATAAAAAAAATGTCTTCGGAGGGCAATCACCATTTTTTCGTCAAATATTCCTCATATCCTTCCCTATAATATACATTAATTTCTAAATTTTCCGATTGGTATAACATATTCATATTTGTAATATTTTACATTCACAGCGAATTTTTCTCTAAACTTGAAAACGTCCGTCCTTGGCATCGAGCCAACGCCGATAGATTAGAATTTCTGTCTGTCGCGCGTGGTTTAGATATTCTATGAAAATGCGTTGAGAAATGACGTCCGCGTTAAACCGGGTTACGAAAACTTCAAATTTTATTTCTGTTATAGAATACTAAAGATTTATAAATGGTAATTTTTTTGTTATTCTCACTGCAAAAAAAAAGGTGTCAGAAATAATGAAAAATTAATATATTTAAGTATTATGTCCGCATTTTTATCGAAACAACGAAAAGGATCAAAAAATAAAAAAAAAATGTTTTGTACTCGATTCATCATTTTTTTTTCAAATAATCCTCATCTGTGTCTATATTATATACCGCGAGGTACAAAAGTTAGTATGTAGTTTTTATTATTATAAAAAATGTTTTGTACTCGATTCATCATTTTTTTTCAAATAATCCTCATCTGTGTTTATATTATATACCGCGAGGTACAAAAGTTAGTATGTAGTTTTTATTATTAAAAACCAACAGTTATTAAATGTTACAAAAAAATAGTTATGTACGAAACAAGTTACAAAAAAATATATTATATGCAATTTGAAGAAATTGAGGTACAACGAATTTTTATTTTTTAATTATATTTTCGAAGAAAACCTTAAAAATATCTTTTTTTTTTTTTGAAGAATTACGTCATAGGCTCATGAACTAACTTTGGGAAATTTTTCTTTTCACGTCGGTTATAACGGAAAAATTTTCATTTCGTTATAAACGTATTCGACTGTATATATCCCATTCCTCTAAAAAATTTCTTTTAGGCCTTGTCGATCTGTCATTCCTTCTCTTGGAAAATCCCTTCTAAAAATTTTGTCATACGTAATCAGATTGTTCAAATAATCATGCGCTTAATCTCTTTATTAATTTCTATTTTCGCCATTCTTTAGAAATCCGCTATATTTTGAAATAGCTGAAAATATCCGAAGAAAAATTTTGACATCAGAGTTATCTATCTTCATTGGCCTGACTAAAAATCTACTAATGAGTCATTTATTATAAATCTATGTATACGTTTATATTTTAAAATACATTATTAAAGAATTGATGTTGAAATACTGTATCTAAAATTTTAGTCACGCAGGTGCATGATATTATTTTGCACATTAATTTATATAGGAAAAAAAAAAGTAGAATGTTTAAGTCAAATCTGACGTAAATGCAAGCTGTTTTAATATGAAACTGTAATAGAGGCGAATAATTAGTGTTTCAATTTAATAATTTGTGGATTGATTCCATTCTGCGGATTATTGTCAACTTATGCCATACACCAGTGTTGCGCAAACTGTAGGTCGCGACTCCTCGATGGGTCACAGAAAAACTGTTGAGGAAATTTTGAGAAATTTTCATGTAGGATAATAAATTTTTAATTGAAAGAACTAAAAAATTAATTTAAAAAAATACATGAAAATTGGTCAACTCATGTGCGTCTGAACACTTTTCTGTTTAATGTATTATAATTTTTTTTTCTTTGCTAATAGGCAATTTTTTTAAGAATCTTATATCAAATCATATGTACTGAAAGATACTATAAATATATGAATTTGTATGTAATAAAAGCCATTTTATTACATATGCCTTATTGCTTATAATAGGATGGTAACAACAACTAATGGGTCCTGTAAAATTTCAGCCTGAGTATGGGGGTCGCAAGTGGAAAAAGATTCCGCACTACTGCCATACACTATACTTATTCAATTTGAATCAAATTCATATCCTTATATTCTTATAATAGGATGGTAACAACAACTAATGGGTCCTGTAAAATTTCAGTCTGAGTATGAGGGTCGCAAGTGGAAAAAGATTCCGCACTACTGCCATACACTATACTTATTCAATTTGAACATTTTATAAAGTATAGGAAAATATTTGTAAATACATGACTACTAAAAACGGTAAACATTTTTTAGTAGATCTAAAAATATTTTATAGTTCTACATCGATCCGTTTTGGGAATTTATTGATGAATCCCAAAACGGATTCATCAATAAATCGCGAATAGCAAACATTGCTGTTCACGATTTATTGATGAATATTTTAGTGATATTATAATAAATATTGTTGTTACGGGACGAAGGAAAATTGATTAAAAGTTTAAAAACTTTCACAGTTTTAGAATAAAATTTTTGCAACTGTATATAATTATAAGGAAATTGACTTTAAGTTTCTTATATAAAAAAGTGAGACATTAAGATTTTAATAAAAAAAATATAATTTATTAAGTTAAATTCGCTTACGGGCCGCACAAAAAAGGCGCTGGGGACTTGGATTGAAATTCTGTTTAAAATTTTTCTTTTATTGCTTTATTTTTATTAATGTTAAGCATTTTATTCATCTAATGCTTTATTTAAACAATGTCATTGAGACATCCTACATAGAACTGTTTTATTGATCGCAATCACACTCTAAATGCATGCATTATTATTTTCATTATATCGATTTATCTGAAAATCGATTAAATTATGAAAACATTTCAAAATAAGAAATAATATGACAATGCAAATGAATAACAATATTAATTTATGTATATGTAATAAGTTACTAACGAACTTGAATTTTTTATGAGAGGCACAATGAATACAGAGCAGGCTCAAGGCACGATGCAAGTGATGCACAGCATCAGGGCGCCTGACAAGATTATTTAGCCACTATTGTCTTTTAAAAATATAGGGGGGCGCTATAAAAGAACTTTGCATCAGGGCGCCGACTATCCTAAGGCCATGATGGCCAACTTTTTTGAAAGCAAGTGCGCAACGAAACATTTTTACAGCGCGGTGGGCGCATGAATTTTTTTAGATGAGTAGCAGATAGAATAGAGAAATATATTAGAGTTACAATAATATAATAAAATCATTATAGTTCATGGTACATAAATGTATATAAATAAGTAACAAAAATAATATTTTCACATATATAAAATATATAAACATAAAAAAGTTATCTTCTTCTTTGAAGGTTGATATTGTATGTCTTCATACAATTTTTCAAAATCATGACTGTAAATTGATACTGCTATTCTTAAACGATCATTCAAATTTTCATCCATAAGACGTGATCTAAACTTATTTTTAACAAATTGCATTGAAGAAAACGTGGCTTCACTTAAATAAGTCGATCCAAAAAAAGATTTTAGCTTCAGTGCACAATTTCTTAATATTGGATATTTATATGAATCAACAAATTTCCAAAATGTTTTGTCCATGTTCATTGCTTTCAAAGCGACATCATATTGTAATTCTTCTTTATAATTGAAAAAAAGTATCAAAGAGAGAATCGGAACCAGCGAGTAAAGCATTTTTAAATAATTCTCCATTTAATTTCTAATTCTAAATTTTCTATAGAAATCCGGCGGTCGCAACAAAGGTGCTGTTGTCAAAATTTCCTTTAAATTCAGGAAGGCGTGTTCGCACGCATCATCCCAATTAAATTTTGTGTTGTTTTTCAGCAATGTGGTAAGCGGTTTTGCTATTTTAGAGTACAAATTAATGTGTCTCCGATAGTAACCTGTCAATCCTAGAAACGAACGCACTTCAGTGTCATTCTTTGGTGTAGGAAAATTGACTAAACTCTATTTTCGCTGGGTCCGGTCAAATACCTTCCTCCGAAACTTCGTGTCCCAAAAATTTAATCTGCGACTGTAAGAAATGGCACTTTTTGGGTTTCAGTTTAATTCTGACTTCTCCTAATCTCTTAAGTACCATCTCTAATCTCTCGAGATGACTCTCGAGGTCATTACTAAAGACCAAAATGTTATAGAGATAGTTGAGACAAATTTTGTTACGTAGCCCATGTAAAATGTGTGTGGCAGCATGTTGCCAACTTGCGGAAACGTTCTTAAGGCCCATCGGCATGCGTTTGGAGTGGAAGTGCCCATCCGGGATTGTGAAGGCGCTTTTTGGGCGACTTTCCGGGGCAAGAGGTAACTGCCAAAATCCGGAAAGCGTATCCATCGTACTGAAGTATTTTGCCTTTCCAATGAGGCTGAGATTCTCCAAAACTAACGGAATAGGAAATGGGTCCTGTTTACATGCATTATTTAATTTCCGATAGTCTATTACGAACCTAAAAGTTCCGTGCTTCTTCTTAACAAGGAGCGCCAGAGCACCCCACAGCGATTGCGAGTGTTCAATGATACCGTTCTCTAACATTTCGCCGACTATCTCGTTCATTTTGTCCTCTGCGCATAGGGTATTCGGTATGGAGGTAAATAAATTGGCGGGCTCGTGTCGGTATTAATTTCGTGCTCCACCACGTCACAATAACCTAAATCGTAGATGTTTACGGCGAATACATGTCGATATTTGTAAAGCAAGGGTAACAATGGTTTCTTTTTGTCTTTTCCCATTTTGGTCCAGTCAAAAAGATTTCCGAAATCTTTTCGCGACATATCTACAGCGGCATCAGGCTTTCTTAATTTATCCCTGTCTGCTTGTTCTTTTGTTTCCTCACTTGCTGATAAAAATTTACCCACTGTTTCTTGCTTTCGCAATTTTATGGGATTGGTGGTTGTGTTAATTATCCTGACTGGTATTTTCCCACGCGCCTTTGTTTTAGCTAATATGTCCATGGCCATAAGCCCTGGTGTATTAAGAGTTTCTGACTCTATTACCTCTAATTGATTGTTTTGACGGACGCCTGTAACTTTTGCTAATACTATAATTTCAAACTTATAATACTTTATGTTTGCAATATTGAACTGTATTCTAATAGTATTTGAAAATAATTACTTTTCTTATTACCTCAGCCTAAAACTTTCAGCCAGAGATGTTTCGTCGACTTTCCGCTACAGATTGCATAATACAAAATTTCAAACTTATAATACTTTATGTTTGCAATATTGAACTGTATTCTAATAGTATTTGAGTTTTCAATTCAACTTGGAAAAATTTAATCTTGTATTATTTGTCTTCAATATTGTCTTCCATCTCATATGTTTAAATAATATAATTAAATGCAGTCTATTCAAGTAACGATGAGATTAAAATTTCGATTTACTGAATGTATTTTTATTCAGCAAATATAACAATTTTTCAAATTATATTATTGAAAAATTCAGAGTAGATATTTTAATATTATATCTAAAATATTCGCTTGTATCTTCAACAAAAAATAAAATATTGTACTGTACTGTTTATCGAAAAGTCATCGAAATTAAAGTTGAATTTTTCCATTCAGAAAGGACAAACAAAAGAAAATTAATTATAAATAAATTCAAATGCTTAAAATCGAAAACAAAATTTTCTTATCAATTATTTTTGAAATGATCAAATGGATTTTGTAAATTCAGCTAAAAGTTACTTTTCCCAGCTAATAAATTGAAATCCGTATTTTTCATCCATATTTTTAATCGATAGCTTCTATTAATTTCCGTTTATTTTTTATTCAATATTTCATTGAAGGTTTTAAAGCAATAACAACAATGACTTTTTTTATCAACAATCGCGAACTTGACGACGCATACTTGAGAGACATTTCATTACAGCTGTTAATTTTGAAGCGAAGCATTTAATTAATATACATTTTTCTCTCTTATCACATATTGCAGTTTGTTATTTAATATATTATTTTTTATTATTTCATTGTCACGAAATTATCAGTTTTTAAAATGTTACTGTTTTTAGACCTTGAAAGTCGAAGTTGTTCTATTCTGATATGACGTTATAAAAAAGATAATTACATAATGCTGACCTGTGTGAAGTTGGCCCCCCACTTTTGAATTTTTAAATTTTTTCTTATGCCTGTAACTTTTGCTAATACTATAATTTCAGACCTGGAGGTACAGTCTGGTCCTGCAGTAAGTAAACCGTTTTCGCGCTAGTTTGGCTGTTACTCGTCGGCAACTGGTCTGGAGAGACGAGTCATTTCGTACCCGGTTTGTTCTTCGAGCTAACGCCGGTTTTTGGTGGTGAAGCTCTTTACCTTGGCTGTCTCACAAATCTCGACTTCAAAGTTTAGCTTCGTGTCGTTCCTTAAGACTATCTTAGAATTGTGTAGCGAAATCATTAGGCGGTATTGCATTATTATGTCGCGACCTAATGTACAGTTGGAGCAGATATTTTGGGGTCTACGACATAACACAAATGCTTGAACCGCAGAGTCCCTATTTGAAAGGAGAACTCATATTTTCTGTATGTTCTAATTAGATGTCCAGTGACGCTTTGTAATGGAAAATTCGAATCGCGAGATCGAGGTAACGATCTGCCTAGCGCATTTACGAACGTCCTAGACAAGAGAGTGGCCTTGGCTCCTGTGTCTATTGTTAGATAAATCGATCGGCGGTCAACTATACATTTTAGATTCGGATCTGAGTCTGGATATACTGTAATTTACTTTCGTACATTCATTTAAATGGAACTGTGCCTTCATTCCTAACCTTATTATTTTTGTGTTTTTGTAGCTCTTCGCTGGGCATTACATTCTGTGAATAGTTTAATTTACCTCTTTTCGCTCCGGCAAATCACTTGAGGGTAGGTTCATCTCGCTTTAGTCAAGACATCGACCTGTTGCAATTTTGACTGCGAGTCTGTTCCTGAGATTTACGTTGTGGAGTCATTGTACTGGCATATTTCTGAAACACTGTGCTGGCTGAGATGGACCCTGCTGTCGGGTATCCCCTCGTGTCTCGCTGTAACTAGGGAAGGTAGGAAACCTAGGTGTTGGCCTTCTCCAAGTCGTAGAAGGTTCTGCAAACTGTGAATATATGTGCCAATTGTATTGAGGAGATGCATATGAACATGACGGGCGATTCCACTCTGGCTCATTGAATCTCTGAGATGTATAGGCGGTAAAACGCGGTTTTGCTGGAGGCCTTGGTGGCTCTCTTGTAGATGAGATGTAGATCGGTGAATAGTTGTGGATCCGCCTGTAACGATTGTGGTTCTAGTTTACTGAGTCTATCACTAATTTGTTGTATGGCGGCCTGCAATTCTGCAGTGCTGTCCAGCTCCCGATTGGTATGATTTAACCCAATCGAGGCGGCATTAGCTTCACCTATTTTCCCGACTTACGGCCTTGGTTTAGATATCACCTGATCTATCATCTCCTCACGGGAAGTGACTAGCAAGGCTTCCTCAAAGGTTTTTGGGTCGTGCGACATTATGCTGCGTTTAATTTTGTCATTAATACCGTTGAGAAATTGGACTCTCAAACGTTCATCCATTTCCTACCCTCCCTCCGCTGACATCTTTCTACCACTGTCCTTTCTTGATGACTTTGGCTCCAGCTCTGGTCGAGTGCAGATGTCTCTTGCTTGCTCTCCTGACTACTGTATTCGTCTGTGGTAAGTTTGTTCTTTTGGTTGTGACTCCGCACCCAACTTGAAAGCATCTTCGCAATCTTGGGTGGGTGCTGTGCCACAACTGATTGGTACTTCACAAATACTACTGGTGCCATCTTGGAGGGTGCCTCCTGGCCCTCTTTTCTAAACCGAACTTTCCCCCCTCCGGCCCCTCCTGGCACGGATGCTACTGGATTGTCTCCGGGTGCTCTGTACTGCTGTCCTGAATCTACAAGACATATGCCTTGGATCTCCGCCATTTTGGGTTCTTTCAAAAAACTGAATTGAAAAAATTGAAAAGCAATTCAACAGCATGTAAAAAATGCTCTAGTGTGCCACTGGATTCATTTGGACATCTTCCCATGGATACCCCACAGGTTGCCTTGCTTAACGCTTTCTACTCGCCAATGCACTGGGATTGTGTTTTCCAGTGCTGAGTACTATTGTTCTACTTCTACCTGACTTCGACCCCCGGATCTGCGCCATCTTGGATTTTTCCCAAGAACTAACTGTGCCATCGGATTCTTCCTGACACCTTCTTTGGATACCCCACAGGTCACTTCACTCAGTATTGCCATTCTACGGATGGAAATGGATTGCTTTTCCTAAACTTCCATCCAAACTTCTGGGAGTTAATTACTGATCTTCGAGTGCTTCTAGAACTACTGTGTTTGTGTGTTTTCACAAAATAACTGTGCCATCAGTGTGCCCACCTCATACCCTTGGATATCCTACAGGTTCACTATCTATCAGTGTTGCCAACTAAAGGATGCACTTCGATTGAACTCCCAGGAACTTAGACTACAGAACTCTCAGCTCTTGGTGAGTGTTTACTTTTGTTTTTACCGGACAATCTTTATTCTTGCATAGCTTTTCTTTTGTCGGGTTCATGCCATCGCGGATTTTAGTGTTCACTGTTATCTTCTCTCCTATTCGTGTGCGCCTTTTCCACTCACTTAACATGGATTCATCCAGTGAAATAAGTGATTTCGAGGTCGACGATCCAGCATTAAAACAATTACTGACTATTGCAAATAACGAAACCGTGGTCAACCATCCAGAATAGGAACTCCTTAAAGTGATTACAACAAATATTTTGGCCATCTCCACTCACCTTGCTCATGGCAACAGTGTAACTCTTAAGGTAGATGATAGGAATCGTATTCGGTTTGCCACTATGCATATTCATGAAGCTGCAAATAAGATCTGCGCTCTCTTTCGAGACCTTCGGGATACTAAAAGCATCGACAAACCCTCATTTGCCTCTGTAGAAAAAGAAGCTCCTCCAATCTCCATGAGTAACACAACTAAAATTATAAGTAAAGCGAAACTGTCGGGCATCCCCACTATCACTTTAACTGAACAAGCTGTTATTGTGTTGCCAATTGAAAATGAAGACTTCCCACCACTTACTAATGATGAGGTAGTTTCAACTATAAAAGAGAACATCAACCCGGGATCCCTCGGAAAATAGGTTAAAGCCTTATCTAACATAAAATCAGGAGTTTGTATAAAAGTCGGCAATTCCTCCCAGGGAAATAAATAACTTAATACTAAAGAGCTTGGACAAAAGTGTAGCGTCATAGTCCCAACTAAACAGCAGCCAAAGATGATTCTTAAATAATGCCGAACTCGGTTAAGGATGAAGGCGTCATAGAAGAAATTTATAAACAGAACGAGTGTATCAACAGCAAAGAACCAATTGATAAATTTAAAAAAAGATTACCTTCTTCACATCCTTCCGAAGTGGTAAAACAGCAATGAACAGAAGACATGCCGTTGTTTCTGTCAACAGCACCTGGAGGCAAAAACTCCTGTCATTTGGAACTCTGGGAATCTCCTGGAGCCAGGTTAAAATTGACAATTACATTAACTTGGTTCGCTTCTACCGGTGCTGTGGCTATGGCCACAATTTCAACAAATGCGACCAACCTGAGAGATGTAGCCACTGCATGGGCAAGCACTCATATCCTAACTGTCCAAAACTAAAGGACAATCCAAAAAGTGACCCAATCTGCATTAACTGCACAAATGCCAACAAAACATTGCCAGACCGCTCATACTATACTACTACCCATAATGCCTTTGCACGGTCACAAGGAGAATTAAACTAAAAATAGCTAAGAAAACTGACTACTAGGACATCATCTTCTAAGCTGAAGATCTAGCACAGTTTCAATCCCTCGTTTATGGATCAAGTTTCTCTATCCACGCAACAAAAAGTTTTCCAGATTCTCCAAATCAATCTGCAAAGGTGCAAGGCAGCTAACAATCTTGCCTTCAAACCAGCTATTGACAAACAGACTGACTTTGCTGTCCAAGAACCCTATACCCTAAACAACTCTATTGCTCTTTTTGGCAGCAAAACCATTATCCCTAGTCATCATAATAACTACTTAATTGCTATGAGAAATGGCTTTGACAATATGCAGATTACCCAATACAGCAACAAATACTTTACCACTGCTCAGATTAAATCCAAGGACCTAAACTTCTATATAATTACGATTTATCTACCATCTACTGCGGATCTCAATGAGCCTCTCAACCTTCTTCGAAACATGGTTGATGATTTATCTGCGTTTCCAGTCTGTTTGTGCGGCGACTTTAACTCCAAATTTCCTGTCTGGGGAAGCCCCGAAGAAGACCCAAGAGGAAGAGAAGTCGTACAATTTATGTCTGACTAAACCTTATTTCCATAAACCACAGCTCTCTACCAACCTACAGTAGTACCCATGGGACAGCTGGATTGACCTTACCTTGGTCAACCAGAAAATGCTCCAATACATCACTTGTGACACCTCAGATGAAATCAATGGAAGCGACCACAACTACATTTTCATCAAGATAGCATCTTTAAATGACTCTCTCTCACATACCGGCCTAAATACCCACCAAACTAACTGGGTCCTCTACCAAGATATCATTAAGAACCGCTGGAATCCTCCACACCTTGAAGATATCAAAACCAATTCGGACATTGAATCTTATGTGGACCTCCTCACTCAAACTGTCCAGGAAGCCTACAAGCTATCCACTACCGCCGGAACTAAACCCACCAAATACATTCCTTGGTGGAACAGCACTCTAGCCAACAAAAAGAAAGCGGTCTCTAACGCTCGAAAACTTTTCAGGAGAGAGCTGGATCCAGCACGGCGTAATTCCTTAAGAAATACCTACCTTCAAGTCTTCCGTGAATATAAGACTCTCATTAACAAACACAGATCTGAGGCATGGAGGAAATTTTGCTACGACTGCAGCGGAAAACAACCGCGGAAGACCCCTTTTTACGTTGTCAGAAAGAAAATTAAAACCTTATCCCTTCCTTCCACCATTTAAAGAGAGGATGGAACCTTTACCACTAGCTTAGCCGATACCATCAATGCCATTCTGGACCACCACTTCCCCAGAGGCCCACCACAACTTGACAATCATGATCAGGAAACCATCAGGATGGAAGTCCTGAATCTCCCAGACACTCCTGCTGACCAACTTTTCAATCAGCACGAAATTTACCGAGCCTTCAAATCACTTAAGACCAACAAAGCTCCTGGCCCTGATGGAATTAACAGCAGAATGGCTAAACTGGCCTTTGAGGCCATTCCTCTGGCTTTTCAAATTCTTTATAACAAGTGCCTCAGCCTGGGTTTCTTCTCCAACCCTTGGAAAATAGCCACCATCAAACTCATTCCTAAGCCCAACTCAAGTCAACAGAAACCGAATAACTACCGACTTATAAGTCTGCTCAACAATTTTGGTAAAGTCCTGGACAAACTCCTCATTAATAGGATAACTTGACACCTTGACAGTCACAATTTCTTTAACCCGATGCAGTTTGGCTTCAGATCTGGTAAAAACACCACCAAAGCCATCCAAACCTTGGTACAGTCTATGACAGAAAGGTTTTGACATCTACCGTAGGGGCTGTATTAGAGGAAGAAATATCCACTACCGCCGGCACTAAACCCACCAAACACATTCCTTGGTGGAACAGCACTCTAGCCAACAAAAAGAAAGCAGTCTCTAACGTTCGAACACTATTCAGGAGAGAGCTGGATCCAGCACAGCGTAATTCCTTAAGAAATACCTACCTTCAAGTCTTTCGTGAATATAAGACTATCATTAACAAACACAGATCCTGGAGAAATTTTGCTATGACTGCAGTGGAAAACAACCGTGGAAGACCCCTTTTTACGTAGTCAGAAAGAAAATTAAAACCTTATCCCTTCCTTCCACCATTCAAAGAGAGGATGGAACCTTTACCACGAGCTTAGCCGATACCATCAATGCCATTCTGGACCACCACTTCCCCAGACACCCACCACAACTTGACAATCATGATCAGGAAACCATCAGGATGGAAGTCCTGAATCTCCCAGACACTCCTGCTGACCAACCTTTCACTCAGCACGAAATCTACCGAGCCTTCAAATAAGACCAACAAAGCTCCTGGCCCTGATGGAATCAACAGCAGAATGGCTAAACTGGCCTTTGAGGCCATTCCTCTGGCATTTCAAATTCTTTATAACAAGTGCCTCAGCCTGGGTTTCTTCCCCAACCCTTGGAAAATAGCCACCATCAAACTCATTCCTAAGCCCAACTCAAGTCAACAGAAACCGAATAACTACTCCGAATAACTACCGACCTATAAGTCTGCTCAACAATTTTGGTAAAGTCCTGGACAAACTCCTCATTAATAGGATAACTTGGCACCTTGACAGTCAAAATTTCTCTAACCCCATGCAGTTTGGCTTCAGATCTGGTAAAAACACCACTAAAGCCATCCAAACCCTGGTACATAACATACAAACTAACAAAAAGAGGAACTATCATACAGCCATTCTTTCCATTGACTTTCGTGAAGCCTTTGACAATGCTTGGAGGCTACTTATCCTCAAAGCTCTCAAAAATTCGGACTGCCCAAGGAATCTTTATTCCTTAAAGCTCTCAAAATTCGGACTGCCCAAGGAATCTTTATTCCTTACTCCTTAACTACTTTGACAACAGATTTGCTACCTACAAAACTGACAATATTAATATCACGAAACCTGTTCAAAAGGGCTGCCCCCAGGGTTCTTGCTCAGGGTCCAGTCCTCTGGAACCTTTTGGCTAATAGTCTCCTGGATCTCAAATCTTCCCTCCCGCCAAACTCACATATTCAAGCCTTTGCCGACGACACAGTGATACTTGTCTGCCACAAAAATAGAGACATACTCCAGAATCTTGCCAACGAGACATTAAAAACCATCTTTAACTGGAGCATTCAAGTTAAAGTGCCCATCAATGTGGAAAAAAGTTCTTGCATAGTTATTGGGAAAAAGATTCCCCTTCAAAGGAACCTTTCCCTTCACATAAACAATCAACATCTCCCTACTGTTAAAGAGCTGAAGTACCTAGGAGTCATCATTGATACTAAGCTTAATTGGACTGCACACGTAAACTACATCTACGAAAAGACCCTTAGGATCACTAATGAACTTCTCTGCCTCTCTGGTAACAACTGGGGAGTACCAGCAACACAATGCGGGCCATCTACATGGGAGCCATCGAGCCAGCAATTACTTATGCTGCACCAGCTTGGAGAGCAGCATTGAACTCTATCCATAATAGGAGGAAACTCCTCTCCATTCAAAGACTTTCAGCACTCCGCATCTGTAGGGCATACCGAACGGCGCCCACCAATGCCCTCCTGGTGATGGCCAAGCTAATTCCAATCTACCTAAGAACGGCGCCCACCAATGCCCTCCTGGTGATGGCCAAACTAATTCCAATCTACCTAAAATGTAAACAACTTGATTGGGAGGACCTGATCAACACCAATATTCCCTCCAACCTCAATCAACAGACTCCCCTTCCATTTGACCTAGACCTACTGGGTAGGAACATCCAACAATTTGGAAATGAGAACAATGTTACCTATCAAGAACACCCGGCACACCACTCTTCCCCTAATATTCTGCTCAACAATCCAGATGACATCACGGGTGCTCTTCAGATCTTTACAGATTGCTCAAAGTCAAACAAAGAAGTTGGTTCAGCGGTAATCATCAGCCTTCTGGACAGAACTCTATACCAGGGCTCCTTCAAACTGCAACCGCACTGCACCATTGTGCAGGCAGAGTTATTTGCCATCTTTAAAGGACTTAATTACTTAAGTAATATTGATAACCAGCACACCTGTCACATTTACTCTGACAGCCGCACCGCTATTCAGATTATTAACCAGCATAAAACTAGTAACTGCACACATAAACTACATCTACGAAAAGACCCTTAGGATCACTAATGAACTCCTCTGCCTCTCTGGTAACAACTGGGGGAGTACCAGCGAAACAATGCGGGCCATCTACTTGGGAGCCATCGAGCCAGCAATTACTTATGCTGCACCAGCTTGGAGAGCAGCATTGAACTCTATCCATAATAGGAGGAAACTCCTCTCCATTCAAAGACTTTCAGCACTCCGCATCTGTAGGGCATACCGAACGGCGCCCACCAATGCCCTCCTGGTGATGGCCAAGCTAATTCCAATCTACCTAAGATGTAAACAACTTGATTGGAAGGAACTGATCAACACCAATACTCCCTCCAACCTCAATCAACAGACTCCCCTTCCACCTGACCTAGACCTGCTGGTTAGGAACATCCAATAATTTGGAAATGAGAACAATGTCACCTATCAAGAACACCCGGCACACCACTCTTTCCCTAATATTCTGCTCAACAATCCAGACGACATCACGGGAGCTCTTCAGATCTTTACAGATGGCTCAAAGTCAAACAAAGAAGTTGGTTCTGCGGTAATCATCCGCCTTCTGGACAGAACCATATACCAGGGCTCCTTCAAACTGCAACCGCACTGTACCATTGTGCAGGCGGAGTTATTTGACATCTTTAAAGGACTTAATTACTTAAGTAATATTGATAACCAACACACCTGTCACATTTACTCTGACAGCTGCACCGTTATTCAGATTATTAACCAGCAAAAAACTATTAATAGTTTTAACCTTGCATTTCAAATCAAAAGTCTGCTTAAGACCAGGCTTGCCCACTGGAGAATTGTTTTCCACTGGGTACGTGGTCACTTAACATTCCAGGAAATGATCAGGCCGACCTTCTGGCCAAGAAAGGAGCTCAATCAATTCAGCCGTGCATTTACGGCAAGGTCTCCTCCACCTACATTAAACAGATTATTCATAACCACATCCTTACTGAATGGCAAGAAGAGTGGACTAATGCTGATACAGGCAGAAAAACCTTTGCCTTCATTCCCAAAATTAAAAACCATCTTGGCAACAGACACTATAAACCGGATTTCCTTACTACACAAATCTTAACTTCTCACGGTAAATTCAAAGAATATCTACACCGATTCGGACTGGGAACTACTGCTACCTGTGACTGCAGCAACAGGGATTCACATAACCCACACCACCTCATCTCTGACTGCGACCACTATACCAATGAAAGACTCACCCTTGAAAGGTCTGTACTAAGGGAAGGACACAACTGGCCCTGTCCTCCTAGGGCCTTTATTGAAAATAAGAAAATCTTCCGACCCTCTACACCAGGGGTGGGCAAAAGGCGGCCCGGGGGCCGGATCCGGCCCGCGAAGGCATCTTATACGGCCCGTCGTATAAACTAGAATATATTATAATTTCACTGCCACATTTGTAAAATTCTAGTCGAAAAGAATAAATAAAATAATGAATACTCTGTAGTGTAAAATAATAGATACTCTCGCTAGTGTTCATGTACACTATCGAGTTACTCCAAATTTTGATGCTATAATTAACCATGAACATAGTAAATTTCATCATTCACTAAAACTAGTTTTAACCTTGCATTTCAAATCAAAAGTCTGCTTAAGACCAGGCTTGCCCACTGGAGAATTGTTTTCCACTGGGTACGTGGTCACTCTAACATTCCACGAAATGATCAGGCCGACCTTCTGTCCAAGAAAGCAGCTCGATCCAATCAACCATGCATTTACGGCAAGGTCTCCTCCACCTACATTAAACAGATTATACACAACCACATCCTTACTGAATGGCAAGAAGAGTGGACTAATACTGAAACAGGCAGAAAAACCTTTGCCTTCATTCCCAACATTAAAAACCATCTTGGCAACAGACACTATAAAACCGGATTTCCTTACTACACAAGTCTTAACTTCTCACGGTAAATTCTAAGAATATCTACACCGATTCAGACTGGGAACTACTGCTACCTGTGACTGCAGCAACGGGGAATCACATAACCCACACCACCTCATCTTTGACTGTGACCACTATACCAATGAAAGACTCACCCTTGAAAGATTTGTACTAAGGGAAGGACACAACTGGCCTTGTCCTCCTAGGGCCTTTATTGAAAATAAGAAAATCTTCCAAGCCCTCTACACCTATGTACAGTCGGTTCCATAAAGTTTTGTACCTAAGCGGAAGGTATTCAGCTTCCTTCCAATAGTTCAAAGCAATGTGATTCATCAGTTCAGGCAAATCATTCGAACTCTTAAGTATCGGATGATTCCATTAACTGTTGTCGTAGCAATGGGGGTGGGAGACGATTCCATTAACTGTTGTCGTAGCAACGGGGGTGGGTAATTTTAACTAACTTATGTCATAGCAACGAGGGTGGATAATTTTAATTACACCTGTTAATTTTTTTTGTCTGCAAGATGGTTTTGGATGTTCTGTAGGGAATTTTTGTTTTATTAATAATGTACTAACCTATTTTGTTATTAATGAAACAAAAATGGTGCATATTATCACTAATATTATATGCGCAACCAAGAGATAAGTTGTTATACCACTCGCTATTGAATAAAACAAGAGTGACAAAGAGGTGTATCAAAGTCATAATCCTGAAACATACGTTTTCGGTGTATTTGAAGTTTATGTTATTTACGGTAATAATGCCAAAAGCTGTAGATAATAGCTAATTATATACTTGAAGAGTATCTACATATGGAAATTATTTTCATGTAGTTTACACCATTTACAGAAAACATTCTGGTTTCTAATAATGGCATTTTATTTTGGTTTAGTCTGAACAATCTCACAGTTGGGTAACTGTGGGCTATGAGTTAAACATCAATTGTAATATATTTATTTCTGCACATTTGAAGTTCATAGCAATTTTGAATTATATTTGGGTTTATTTGGATCATATTTTACCTAGCTAGGAAATTTCGGTAACCTTATAATACAGTAGAAAGATATTTAGCTTCTTGTTCATTATTAATGGAAAATTTGGTTTATGATTGTTAATAATATGAATAATATATATTGTATTCATACTATTAATGAAGATCAAATGTTTAATAGAACAAAATTACTTTATTATATCACTAAATTTTCTCACCAGTTAACTTAATCATCATCAGAAAATAACAAATTGGAATGCCTGATTTGATCAATAATTTTATTCATACTTTCTATTATTTTCTGTAAAAATGCAGTTTCTTATATTTTTAACAATAAATACGATTTAAATTGAAAATTTTAAAATCCTTATAATGTAATGAACTACATATATCTGGAAGTGATATCCATTAAATATATAATAAAAATTCAAGGCTTATATAAATTATAATATTAGAGTAAATAGTACCGGTAACTTTAAAAATGAAATTACTTAATGCTATTAGAAATGATGATAAAATTATATTTTGCTTTTTTTCTTAAATATAGTAAATAAACTAGCACGAATTAGTTATAATCCTTCTCGTTCAAACTTAGGCAAACTACAATGTTTTCACTAAAACACGTGACTACGACGTCACGTGAATTTTGTCCATTGTAGAACACAGCGTAGCTAGATAATACTAGCTTATCGGATAAAAGGGTGGATAAAGAGACCAATACTCGATAGTAATTCTTAAAAAAATGCTGATAGCTAATGACGCAGTTATATGGAATTTCTTAAATGCTTTTATGTTTTGTTTTTCCGAAAGATGTTTAAACCTATCAATATTAGAAAATATTAAAAGATTTTAGCAAATACCGGAGTTTAATAAATGTAAAAAAGAAATTATTATGTAGTATCTAGTTTATTCAAACTTAAAATATAAAATAAAGCGAAGTCAGAAAATTTATTTTTTAAATTTTAAAGCATCTTTTAGAACCTCAGATGAACACATCACCATATTGCACATTTGTCTGGAAAATGTTTAAACCGTTTATATTTTAATTGCATTGTTTAAAATTTAAACACAAACTAATATGTTGACCAAAGAAAAAAAAATAATGTTTCTCCAAACAAGATTCGAACTCGGCTCCTCGGAACAGTAGGCAGACGCTCTACCGATGCTGCTATCAGTCTCTATCGCTTATTCTTGTCAGTTTAGAGCTCGTGACGAGCATATCCCGCACGTATACTTCCCTCCTTATTCTCAGTCACAACAGACAACTCCATTTGAAACTGTCTTGAATCTCGGTACAAGTACCTGACTTTACAATTGATCAACTTCAGGTGAGCTTAGCCCCTACGAGATAGGTACAAAACTTTATGGAACCGACTATACATACCGTTTCTATCAGATACAAAAATAAATTTCAGAAAATTATTTAGACTGTACATTCAATCCCTGCACTGAAGAACGACCCTACATTTATCCACCGCCTCACTTAACCTCCATTTGGTTTCAACTTTAGTGAACAACTTGTGTTATTTGTCATTGTGCAATTTTCAAAGTCCCACCTTCCTTATTGTGCTGTGTTGGTGATGGTGCTTGTGTTAGTGTTTGTTTTGTGTGTGCTTCACCTCCTTTGATTACAACAGCATCACTCCTGACCTCCAGTGCACATTTTCCACCACTTTGACCAACCAGTTCAGTGTTCTTACCCTGTGCTTCTGCTAGAGTTTTCTACACTAACTCAACTTGGACCACATGCCCACGTGCTCTGCTATTTTTACAGACCAATCTTCTTCTTTAGTACTGTGCTCGTCAACATTTTTTTCGATTTGTCTTGTGATTATGTCCAACCGACTAACCACTAAGTGTCTTTTCCATGTGCTGTGTAAGTGTACTTTCTACAGGTACAACTTTAACCTTATGCTCTGTGCTGTGCAACCTACACAGACTCATCATCTTCACCTACTGTTGCGTCAATCAACAAGCATCTGTGCCATCACGCTACCCGATGTCCACACCGTCAGCCCCTTGGAATCTGCACCGTCATGCCTTTTGGTGTCAGTGCCATCATGCCATACGGTGTCTGCACCATCATGTCATCTGGTGTTTCCACCGTCATGTCTACTAGTAACTACATCATCACGCCAGGTGAGTCGGCACCATCATTTCATCCTGTGATTGCATCGTCATGTCTTCGGTGTCTGCACTATCATGTCATCCAGTGACTGCACCGTCATGTGATCAGTGCCTGCACCTACATACAGAGCACCACATCCCCTTTTGTTCAAATGTTTTGTGTACATTCTCTGTTCTTAATTTAGTGCTCACTTTACTGATGAGACTTGAACTACAAGAACATCCCTCAAGCCCATTCCATTTTGGAATGAGTTCCTCAGCATCTCTCCAGGAACAATTCGGATGAACTCTAGTGTTAACTGTTTCTTGCTGCCTGGGACTGCGAACCATCTTTTACTCAGAAATTTTGTGCTACTTTGGACCATTTTGTTTTCTTCGGCATGTAACTCTTCATTGTAAATATTGTACCTTCTTTTGACTAATAAACGCCGATGCAGGCGCTCACGGGTCCTATGACTGATTGGTTGCTCTCTCTTTCTTCCGCTAGTGGACTGCTCCACTTTCTAGAGCAGAATCCTTTAATCTATCTCTAAACTTTACCTAATCCTCCTTCTCACTTCCTCCTTCCTATTCCGTGTAACACCATTGAGTACACCCTCTAAACCTGTTTATTAACCCTTTGCACTCCGCTGTCAATAACGTACTTGACAGCGCGAAAACCTGCTAAGGTAGACCGTTAAAAAAAATATTTTTCAGGAGCGCAAAGGGTTAAGTGTCTAAGTGTACTTTCTTGATCGTCGGCGGCGTTTACATTTATTGTCGTCTCGGCTGTGAGAGACTGCAATCTAACTGCGAAAGTTCGTACGTCCTCTCCTCGCTGTTGCGTGCAATTGTGGAATTGTTGAAGGCGAATTGTGTATGGAGCCTTCACAAATTGCTGTAACATCAGTGTCTTAAATGCCTGATAATCTGTTATGCCTTTAGCTTGTAAATCGCCCCATGCAAACTCTAGCGATGCCGGTCAATTTGCACTTGGCTATGCCTAAGCATTGTCGGTCGGTCCAAGAGGCTAAAGCTGCGATTTCATCTATCGTATCGAAGAAATCCGATATGCATTGGGTTGGTTTGCCTGAAAATATAGGAATTAAGCCCGCGAAGGCAAAAGATCTGCCAGAAGATGTCTCAGTGCGCAACACCGTTGCATCCTGCATCTCGTCAGCCATCTCAAAGTTAATCAAATTTTCTTTTGGGCCTGTATTAATCTCTTCTATCCCACTCCTGACACCAATGTGAGGCCCGCGGCCCGCAAGACTAGAACGAACAGTTCCCAACAGATGGATAGCCTACAAGCAGTGTGTGACGCGAGTAAGGACAGGGTGACGAGAGGCTGAACACTGACACTGAGACTACGTTTGTTGATACAACATCATCTTTTATTGGAGAGAGATAAATAATCTACATACAACAGGCCCGACAATTTATACCGGAGGACAATACCTTCGTGTGTGTAGGAATTTCTTCGGTAGGTCAACCTCAACGTTTGCTCGTCCTTTCGATGGATGTCGGCGGTTATTCTCCGGAACCTTGTCGGCGGTATGGTCTGCTGGGAACTTTGACGATTCATATGATCGAAGGGAGGAGGTATTGGCATTACTCGACAATACGACGTGATTATCGTCCACAGTTCTCTTGTCTGTACAGATACTTTGTACAGGTAGGAGTTCTCAAAAGAACAATCATGAGGATCAGAGTGACCCAACTGTCTCTTGCGTTCCTCAATGTTTTAAAATAGACTCGGCTACCTTTTTGCACCTTAAGACTGACTTTAGCGTCAGGCGCGTCTATTTTGTATAGATTCATATTTATTTTTACAATAAATGAACAAATTATAAATATATTATTTTTTTAAATTAAATAGATATTTATTTCATATTAAGTATTGACTTTCACGGTATGGAGACACAATAACGATATAAACAGCCGCAGTTAGGCCATGGTTATATACGAAACATATGGCTTTATAAATATAGAAAGACTAAGGTAAAGGAATTTTTTTATTCAGATATGGAAATGGTAGAAAAATTCTACATTAAACCGTAATACAGAAATATCTAATAAGGGATATACATTTTAATTTATGACCATAATTAATTTAATACCGGTAACTTTAATAATTTTTAATATTTGAATTTAAGTACTTATTCTTGAGACAAGATAAATATTCTGCTTTGGTTGGGAGAATTGATGATCTCTAATATTGTTTTTGATATAATCATCAACTTATATTGAGAAATATTAAAATGGAAAACTTTAGTATACCGCCTACCTCTAATATTCTTCATTTAACATTAGGGAATACTGACAGTAGTGTTTCTCAGGAAGTATTGGGCCAATTTACTTAAACTCTTTTTAAATGACCGTTGGAGAGAATGTTTGATGCCGAAAAAATTTGGTTTCACAAAACCACATTGGGGCTTCGCAAAGGGCCAAAAACCGCTAAATTTTTATAAACGACACATTCGGAACTTAATAATTCGCTCAATATTAACCGGATTTTACCGTGTATGGAATCGTTCGATTCGTCATAGCAAGGAGAACCATGTGATATATAATGCATTGACATAAATCATACTGTAAGTGTAACATTGTTATAAACCTATTTTGGTGATTTTTGGACTTAATATTGCACCGATTTCGAAGAAAATGTAACAGTCGATTCGTATTAATGAGCGAAACAATTGGATGTATATTATGTCGAGATATGTCGTACGATAAGTGTACTGTAATGAAAATAAATTTCGAATTTTCACATGTTAGACAACCTATACAATCTACAATTTTTGCGTAAAATTGCTGAAAGTTTCTGAAATTGTTCTGAGACTGAAAAATCTCGGTGGACCTTTTCTCCGTTTTGAAAAACTGTTTAGAATTGTTTGTTTAGAACGGATTTTATTCAATGTTAAATTTGACGAAATTTTTTAAAGATCGAGGTTTCTACGATTTTTTTCACACTTGGCATATTAGTAGAGGATTATAGGAAGAATAAAATCTTAAAGTAGTAGTGTGCTTCTCTCATGCGTTCGCGCAAAAATTGCATTAAAAGTTTTTATAATAACTAATATATTAATATTTTGAAGAGTGGGAGTACGAGTTGTAATGGCGTAATGGTTATCGTAAGCGACCATAGGCTAAATAAATTGCGATTCGATAATCGAGAGTGCTAATTTTTATTTATTTTTCTATACTAATACATAAGTTATTTAATATTTATTATTATCAGATATTTTTTGTTTTATCAGAGATAGAGCGGGAGCGCTACCGATAATATACTTGTCACCTTCATTTAACATTAGCGGGGTGCTGACAGTTTTGTTTTTCAGGAACTACTGGGCTGATTTGTAAAACTCTCATTTACTAAATATTTAGTCGCCTAAAATTTATTTTTTATTGTAACATAAAATGATTTTGTAATATTTAACGTTTAATTTAACTAATTTCCAGATAGATTTGGTCTATTAATTTTTTATACGCATCAGCGTTTGCCAAATATCAAGTAGTGACATTGTTATATATGTTTTGTTTGTCTCAATATATACAGGACAACCTTTCCAGACATGACCTTTGGAAATTATGTAAAATATTTATCCAGTCAGACAGACCTGTTATATAACCGAGATCTTTCGCTCATCACTCAAACCGACTGTTATTTTAATTTAGCAAGCTAGAATACGTTGATAAACTGTTATGAGTGTTAAGATGAATAAAATAAAAACAATAGGCATATTAAGTATCAAACATAATTTACGTGCAAATATAGCGTAGCCCAGGGTTTCCCAAGGTCGGTTCCGTGAAATACATATTTAAGTTCCGCGAGACAAATTGCTATAATAGTAAAATAACACTTATTAACGGATTATTACACGTTAAACCTGAACGTGGCGGGTTTAAGGTTAGCTGTAGGTTCGGCGCTATGGCGAGGGTGCTCTGACTAGTGGGAATGTCATTGAGGGTTCTGCGGAAAAATAAGTTTGGGAACCCATGCGAAGCCACAAAAATAAGTTTGGGAACCCATGCAAAGCCTATATTTGGCCAGATAGAAATAAAAACGAGTCATTACAACATTTCAAACACAATTTTTTATTTTATAGTTATAGGGCCTTACTGGATATTTTCCGCCGAACTTTTCGAACTCCAACAACTTATTGTCTGATTCGGCTTATTTAAGTGCACCTCAGTATCAGATTATTGCTCGCTAATTCAGTCATTGCCAGTAATTTTATATCCCTAATTTGCTACATTAATATTTATTATGTTACCTAATGTATTTATAAAATATAAAAGTAAAAAATAGTCAACGAAATAGTGTCCAGTCGTATAAATCTAAAACCCATTCAATAAACCTTTCTACCCCCGTTGCTAAGCGACTGCCTGCATGATCACTACCACGTTCAACTTACACCGATCTACTGCTGGAGCAATTACGCGGCCCGTTTTTGCAT
Source organism: Olivierus martensii (assembly GCA_000484575.1). NCBI lineage: Eukaryota > Metazoa > Arthropoda > Arachnida > Scorpiones > Buthidae > Olivierus > Olivierus martensii. The sequence goes on from AYEL01087626.1 coordinate 106,269, forward strand.
ATTATAGGAAAGCCCAACCGTTTCCGCTAATGTTCGGATCTTTCTGCAACCGATTGTACATGTAGGATGTTGAAAAAATTTGTCTTCACGAAACCACAGTGGGGCTTCGCAAAGGGTAAAAACCGCGAAATTTTCATAAACGGTACATTCGGGACTTAATAAGTCAGTCAATATTACTCGGATTTTGACGTTGATGGAACCATTCAATTTGCCTTAATGAACCGAATAATTTGGTGTAAGGCTGGATTCACACTGGTCTGCGCTCACAACTACGACTACGATCACGATTGACGGTTTGCAACAGAACATGCACATTGGTCACGACCGACTTCACGATTTTTCAAACCAAACAATAGCAACTGCGTAAACAACAGCTAATACGAGCTGATGTAGCATACAGTTCGAAAAAGATGGCCAAATGCCTCCTTTCTATTGGCTATCATAATGACGTAGCCACTGAGACCGCAACAATATTCAGCAAGTTGAATATTGTCGTGGTTACAGCGAACAGTCGTGAAGCGAAGCCTGATGGGATTGTTTCTATAGCAACAGTCTCGGTCGTGTCGAGATCGCTGTCGAAAAGCCAGAGTCGCTGTCGTAATCGCAATCGCAAGGCCAGTGTGAATCCAGCCTAAATATGTCTAGTTACGTCGTGATGTATTCGTACTGTAATGAAAAATAGATGCCGATTTCTCACATGTTAGACAACATATACAAGCTTCAATTTTTGCGTAAAATTGCTGAAATTTTCTGACATTGTTTTGCGACTGAAAATCTTAGTAGGACTTTCTTCCCGTTTGGAAAATTCTTGTTTAGAATGGATTTTATTCAATGTAAAAATCGGCGAAATTTTTTAAGTCATCGAGGTTTCTACGACCTCGTGAGGTAAGGCTGGATTCATACTGGCCTGCGACCACGACTACAAATACGATCATGACTGACAGCTTGCGACAGAACATGCACATTGATCACGACAGCTTCACGATTTTTCGAATCAATCAATAGTAACTGCATAAACAACAGTCAATAAGACTGATGTAGCATACAGCTCGTAAAAGACGGCCAAATGTCTCTTTTTTGTTGGCTATTGTAATAATGACATAGCCGCTACGACAGCGACAATATTCATCAAGTTGAATATTGTCGTGGTCGTAACGAGCAACCGTGAAACGAGGCTTGATGGGATTGTTCCTATAGCAATGGTCGCGGTCACGGTCGCTATCGCAGTCGTAAGATCAGTGTGAATCCAGCATAAAGACCGGTTCACACTACAGCGAAAGCGCGAGAGACGCGCGTTTAAACGAGAAGGTTACCATGGCAACGGTAGTGAACTCATTAGCGCGCATCAGTATTCGCGCGAGTCTGCCAAATAGATTCGCGCGCTAAACGCACGCATCTATACACTCTGAGTGAACCAACAGATGTCAGACTTTCACTTTTGCCTCAATTTTAGTCTTGCAATTTGAATTATTGATGCATTGTTTCCATATAACAGATCATCATATTCATAAGGAGATAGAACTCTAGATTTATTATGTATTTTTTGCGAAATAAAGCATTTAAATGCGAAGGTCACAATGGCAATGGTAGTGACCTCGTTAACAAGCATCAGTATTCGCGCGAACTGCCACATAGATTCGCGCGCTAAACGCACGCATCTATACACACTGAGTGAACCAAATGATGTCAGACTTTCACTTCTGCGTCAATTTTAGTCTTGTAATTTGAATTATTGATGCATAGTTTCCATATAACAGATAATCATATTTATAGAGTCATTCGGGTCAAGTGAGCGCACTTTGGTAAATAAGGGCTCACCACGCACAAAATATAAGTTAAGAATATAAACGCACCACTTTGAGATAAAACGTTTATTAGGTTCTAAATTGAAATGAAAACAAAAACGGAAATCGTGGAAGTTTTTTTCAGTAACAATTAATTACATAAAATCGAGATGCACTCACTTGACCCACGTTGCGGGTACCTGCGCGCACTTGTATAAGGAAAGTAAGCGCATTGCTTGCTACAATCAAAATAAACAATAATTAAGACGAAATGTTCTTTGTTATAACACAACTTAGAAAATATTCTTTATTAGTTATTAGTCTTTGGATATCAGTAACAATTGCGACTTAATAACAACTGAACAACAGCAGCTTATTCCTGCAATTAAAGAAACTTAGATATGATATCCAAGGAAAGTATTTCAAATCTAACAATCAAAATTACAGATTTTTGAAATTCTTAACATTATACATAATTATAGATCAATGATTTGAAATACTTTCTTTGGATAACAATCAAAATTACAGATTTTTGAAATTCTTAACATTATACATAATTATAGATCAATGTATTTTTGTTAGGAATTTATGTATTCGAAACAACATTATTTTAAGAATCATCAGTACAATTATCACAGACAAAACACCTCTCTCATAGGAAGTGCATTCCTCGTGCCACCAAGCATTGCAATACATGCACTGAATCCATTCCTCAGAAGGTGATTCTGTATATTTTTCTTTACATAGAGGACATATTATTCTGGTGCAATTTCAGGTTTTTTTCTTATATAATTTCTGGTCATAGTGGGAAAGACTGAAAAATGAAATAAAAGAGTATTAGTAAAAGCCTACCTCTCAACAAAACGACGTACGAACAAAACGACGAAAATAACACGTAAGGGGGAAGCATACGCATGCGCACACTTAATCGCGCACACTTTCCCCAGAACACTCAATTACTAATGAATGCTCGTAAAATAATTGAATGCAACTATAACCTCAACAATTTGCTATAAATGTAAGATAAATATGCTATTATTAAAAAAAACCCCAATTACCGGTTTAGGATCAATAACGTTGATGCTACACTGTTTTCCAATATGCAAACCAACTATGCATGAAAACACCAAGTACAGTTTTTTATGGAAAAAAAATTGCCTGACTACTGCACGCCACTGTGACACGTCAAGACTAGTTGGTCACTCAGGCCCCTCTGTTTGACACAAACAAACTACCTCTCCCCCGCTCTAGAGATATATGTACTGCGCTCACTTACCCACTGCACTCAGTTACCCCGAATGACTCTAAGGAGATAGAACTCTAGACTTATTATGTATTTTTTGCGAAAAAAAGCAAATGTGTGATTAATTAGGCAGAGCATACCAATTGAATATCAAAATAATCACACTTTTATGCTATCGATAAAAGTTTAGATGTAATTTTAATATATTTTTCATGAATTAGCGTCAAGCTTCCTTAATTAAACGCTTAATTGAATTTAAAATTAATAACAATAACACAGATTTATAAAAAACTTTTCTCACATTCAACTTTTTAAAATGGAGGACGTATACACTATAGTAAAATAAGTCGACCGCTGTTATTGGTCAGTCAGTGCATAAGCATGGCCGTTCCTGATTGAATTCCTCCAAATACACACACCTGTTTGTGAACAATACAAACGCAATCACTCGCGCATGTGTGCGTGTTTTGCCCGGCTTCATAGACACGCGCATCTCACTCACTCACTGTAGTGTGAACCGGCCCTAAGGACGGGGTTCCACTATACCTGAAAACTGAAACTGATAACATAAACTGAAACGAGCGAAGTTATGTTTCAGGTTGCTTTCAGTTTCTGATTAAGCTCCACATAAACATAAACAAGTTGACAGAACTTTACAGCACAATCTAGTGGTAGAATTTAACTCTTTCGACTGACTAACAAAGATGATCTTCAAAGTTGTGTGAGGTCCACGACCTGCTGGGCCCGCAAGACTAGAATGAACGATTTTCCCAACAGGCGGATAGCCTACAAGTGGCGTGTGACACGAGTAAGGATGGGTGACGAGAGGCTGGACAAAACGGACACTGAGACTACGTTTGTTGATACAAACATCTTTTATTGAAGAGAGATAAATAATCTACATGCAACAGGCCCGACGATTTATGCCGGAGGACAATACCATCGTGTGTGTAGGAATTTCTTCGGTAGGTCAACCTCGACGTTTGCTTGTCCTTTCGATGGATGTCGGCGGTATCGTCTGCTGGGAACTTTGACGATTCAGTCCAGTATGATTTCACCAACATCGGCGATCAGGTTCGTATGGCACTCAAACGTCGGCGGATGATCGAAGGAAGGAGGTATTGGCACTTCTCGACGATACGACGTGATTATCGTCCACAGTTCTCTTGTCTGTACAGATACTTTGTACAGGTAGGAGTTCCCAAAAGAACAATCATGAGGATCAGAGTGTCTCTTGCGTTCCTCGATGTTTTAAAATAGACTCGGCTACCTTTTTGCACCTTAAGACTGACTTTAGCGTCAGGCGAGATTAACTGTATCTTACGGTGGACGGGAATCAACACAACTGTTCGGTGGGCTAGGACCAACTGTCCTACACAGCGGGCTGGAACCAACTGAACTCCCTTTGTTCAAAATCCCTGTTCTACACTTCCAATATACAAATAAACATCTCTCCCCTTTTTCCCGGGAAGTTGACATCTCGACCTCTGTTGTATAACTGACCCAACTGTCTCTTGCGTTCCTCGATGTTCTAAAATAGACTCGGCTACCTTTTTGCACCTTAAGACTGACTTTAGCATCAGGCGAGATTTAACTGTATCTTACGGTGGATGGGAATCAACACAACTGTTCGGCGGGCTAGGACCAACTGTCCTACACGGCGGGCTGGAACCAACTGAACTCCCTTTGTTCAAAATCCCTGTTCTACACTTCCGATATACAAATAAACATCTCTCCCCTTTTTCCCGGGAAGTTGACATCTCGACCTCTGTTGTATAATTTTGCACAACCCCTCTGAACACCTGCACAATGCCAGAGTTTTGTGCAGTTTACATCAGGAGGTGTTTATTTTCTTTTGGGGAAATAGTGGAGACCGGAGCACTTCGGACCTGTTGTATAATTTTGCACAACCCCTCCGAACACCTGCACAACGCGAGTTTTGTGCGGTTTACATCAGGAGGTGTTTATTTTCTTTTGGGGAAATAGTGGAGACCGGAGCACTTCGGACCCAGCTGCAGGAGAGACCCTCTCACCCGATGTTGCTTATAAATTTGTCAATTCCGTTAACTTACGATCGTGTGAGGAGTGACATTTTCCAGCGGGCCGATCTCAGCCCTCCACATTCCCCCTACTTTCCAAAAATAATTTTACATTGGTAAATTTATTTTTACCTATATCAAATGGTCCTCGCATACACATCGTGGACTTTGCCATGCAGAAATAGAACTACAAACATATCAATGGTGATATAACAATGATATTCATACAGTGGGCCGATCTCAGCCCTCCACCGTTGTATATTTGATTATTATTCAGTGTGGAAAGTGAACGAATGTGATTTAATTAATAGGATGTTTTATATACAAAACAATAAAAAATTTAAATATTTAAGAATTCTACCAAGCTTTAGAACGAATATATCGTCGTAGGAGGAAAAAACCACGTAACTTCGTAAAAATAAGTCGTAGCTTATTTAAGTTGTTTGCATTCGATTTGTAATGTATATTTAAATATAAGAGTAAGGTTTTTCCTCCGATATATCTATAACTGTGTAAAAGTATTCTCTCCAATATGCGTAAGAGCGAACGACCGTCGTAATATAGCGTGAAGGGGTATTAATGGGTCGAGAGGGGAAAACACCTCTCTGACTGAAGACTGACTGAACAGTGCATGTCAAGGTCATTGACCTAGCAACTATAGGCCAGCACTGCAGCTGTTTAGCCATTTCCCGGTATCGTTACCAGTATTCTGTGTGTGTAAATGATATAAATGCTATGTATTAAACAAAAGAACAACTAGTCAATGTTTCTAGAGGTAACAAAAATATATATGTGAATATTTATTGATTATTTGCATAAAAAAGAAAAGGATATACAATCATTATTAATTCTATGGTTTGACAATAGCAATTATGAAAATAAAGAATGATATTCGCATATTGGAGTTGATGTATATATATAAAAAGCTAATACTAAATAAAATAAAACGTTTACGTTTTGGTTTAACTATGTATGTTAACAAATGAATATTTGTCAACCAATTAATGAATTCATAGGTGATTAAATGTGCAAAGGTTTTTCTGGCGCAAGGGAGAGGTCGGAAGAAACACATAGTTCTGGCGATGCTCCATTCTTGCCCTAGTATCAAAAGAAGATAATTGAGTTTCTTCCGCTCTTTCCTGCAATTGACCTAATTCCGCTACTGTTGTGTCTGACTTCTCAGAAACACGTGGGAGAGCCGAACATGTGGCCTCTGTCACCTCGGGCGATGAGGTCATCGTTCCTCTCCCACAGTCACTGGCGTGTCGTGAACATAGCTCGCGCATGCGTTTTCTGTAGATACAGGTTAAGACAAAGGTCATTGTAAGAAGGAACCCTGTTATTCCCAGTGCTATCTCTTTATAAGTGTCGTATTTCGTGTGGATATCGTGGCGACAATGATTGACCTAGTTTGTCAATGTGTGATTTTATGTCGCGCGAAGTGATTTCGGCTATCTCTAAGGATATATCCATTGGTGATCGATCTATTAGGTCGACCCGTGTGGTAGTGTTTCTGTAAATTTGAATAAGGTCCACCTCGGTTCTATTCAAGATGTCTGTTAAAAACGGGAAGAGAAAAGAAGTTCCGATGGTCAATTTCCAAGTGGATCTTTCTTGAAAATGGGACGTCAATTCAATCCCAGGTATATAACATTTACATGAATTGCCCAATTTTAAAATATTCTTGCCGATTAATTTAGTGATTCTGGACTGTTCGTTGGAACCACGTGTACTAGAACATTCGATCATGAGGCTTAACGGCTTGTTGGTGGCATATAGCCACGTTCCTGAGTCGTCGAGTCGACGAAACACGGGCGGATGTGTAGGTGTTACTCGTCTATTACAAAGACGATTAACCAATACATCGTATCCCATGAATAATGAATATTCGCAACTTTGATATGGGTGCTTCCATATCGGTGTCTCCGGGGCACAGAGAGAAACTGTTCTGGATAGACATTTTAGCACCTCATAGGTATTAAGTAATATATACGATTGTCTGTTCTTTGACAAAGCTATAAAATTATAATCCGTGCGGTAATAGGCGAACATATTAATGCTCGCGTAGAACACTGGAAAACTTACGATCTCAAACAGATCGAAAAATTGATCCGGGTTCATAAGTGGAATATCTATAAATAATCTAAGAGTGTTAAGTCTCGCGGTCACAGTGACGGTGATCCATTGATAATACTTGAATAGATTATCGGGTCAATCGGGTTCGACAAGTGAAATATCGCTTGGCAGGTGGTTGTGTATGTCAGTTAGTGCGGCTAACAAAGTCTGTCGTGAAACAAAGTAAACGGGTTCGACAAGTGAAATATCGCTCGGCAGGTGGTTGTGTATGTCAGTTAGTGCGGCTAACAAAGTCTGTCGTGAAACAAAGTAAGAACTCAATCATCCTTGTTCTAGTAATTCTATAGCAGCACGCAAATTTGTCAGCTGTGACCTGAATTCAGCGACGGTGCTCTCCATATATCATAAGGCTGTGCTTACGAAGAGCGAATAACTTTGTGACTGTATAATCTTACTCAATATCTCCTCTCGCCTCAATAGCATTTCAATTTGTTGGCGATTGTCATTAACCGCTATAAGCGTTTCATTTAAAGCGAAAGCCTGGCCGTCTAGTATGTGCACTACATCCTTTTGATTAGTTTCTAATCACAATATTCTTTCGTTTAAATCCTCAACATCGCTAGATGTCGCGGTACCAAATGAAACAAAGTAAGAACTCAATCATCCTTGTTCTAGTAATTCTATAGCAGCACGCAAATTTGTCAGCTGTGACCTGAATTCAGCGACGGTGCTCTCCATATATCATAAGGCTGTGCTTACGAAGAGCGAATAACTTTGTGACTGTATAATCTTACTCAATATCTCCTCTCGCCTCAATAGCATTTCAATTTGTTGGCGATTGTCATTAACCGCTATAAGCGTTTCATTTAAAGCGAAAGCCTGGCCGTCTAGTATGTGCACTACATCCTTTTGATATTCTAATCACAATATTCTTTCGTTTAAATCCTCAACATCGCTAGATGTCGCGGTACCAAACAAAAATTTTAAAAGCTTTCCTCCTACGTCAATTAAAGCTCGTTTTACCCGATAAGCTGGATCCAGGGTTACCAATGACTTTAGGTTCCTGTACTCAGCATCTAGTTCTGTCAAAACTCGATCCAGGTTTTCTACTTCAGCTGTGGTATAGTTCCAATATGAACTTCTAATCGTTGCCATCTATACTTCATGCGCTAGTTGTCTCAATCCTTCTACATGCTCTCGCATTCGTAGCAATTGAGTATCATATTCCTTGAAGGTTATATCCACTACAAGGGTCCAATGGCTCGTGGTGAGGAGACAGTTTCCCTGGTTGGTGAAAACAACTCCTTTCTTCAAACTCGAGTTGTCGGCTGTATCATTAGCCATAATTAGCAGCATAATAGCCAGCAGCATTCTCGTGATTTCCATCTGGAAATAAATTACAAAAGGTTGGTTCCCTTGTGTATCTATCTATCACTGACATGCTTAAATTTCTATCCGCTTATATGTTTGTGTGAGCAAGTGTGTCGGCTTCTTTTGTTTGATAACTTACATTATAATTTGTCGCGGAATACAGCTACGGGTGGCCATAGTAGCAATCCAAGGTTCATCAGCTACTGGACCTCTGCTCCTCAAGGCATAAGGGTGCGAGGTTGGCAGTCGAGCACCTGTGTTTATGGGTGTCTCGCCGCGCTCGCGCGTTGAGGTATTCTCTGGTTCCAGTGCAGAAAAAATTAATTTTGTCCCACGGGTCAACTTCAGGCTCTGGAGTTCGGTTTAAATTTGGATCGGATCGAGAAGAGCTAATGTCCTGCACTTTGTCCTGAGATTCGAACTCCATTCTAGCGATGGCGGGTTTCAAACGATTTGCCTGAACCAAAAATCGTTTTTTTGTTTTTATATCCTCGATAACATAATTTATGGGACTTGTTACGTCTATAATCCGGTAAGAACCGGAATATCTTGGATAGAATTTCTTTTTAGCGTCGGGCGGTATATAAGTTTGATTCAAGAATACTCTGTCCCCCACTGAGAATTTATACGGTTTCGTTTTACTACCATGATATATTTTTCGCTTCTCAGTGGCTGTCTGTGAATGTTGACGAGCTAATTCGTGAGCGCTTTTAAGTCGGAGTTTTAATTCTGTCATGAAATTTTCTCTGATGTCATATGTAGCAACATTGGAGCTAGTAATGATATCGAAAGGGTAAACTGGATCACGACCATATAAAAGATAATAGGGACTGTCATTTGTTGTGGAATGTGGAAATGAATTGTAAGCAAACGTCAGATATGGCAACATTTCGTCCAACTGCGTTTGATCTTTTTGTAAAGTCGGAGTTTTAATTCTGTCATGAAATTTTCTCTGATGTCATATGTAGCAACATTGGGGCTAGTAATGATATCGAAAGGGTAAACTGGATCACGACCATATAAAAGATAATAGGGTCTGTCATTTGTTGTGGAATGTGGAAATGAATTGCAAACGAGCAAACGTCAGATATGGCAACATTTCGTCCAACTGCGTTTGATCTTTTTGTATATGGTGCGCTAACATATCTATCAGTGTTTTGTTCAGGTGTTCGACCATGCTGTTACAAGCTGGATGGTAAGTTGTCGTTAACAGTCGTTTTATCTCCAGACTTTTTGGCAGCTTCCTTCATAATCCTGCTTGTGAAGTTGCTTCCACGATCAGTGAGTAAATATTTTGGTGTTGAATATCGTAAAACAACGTTAGTTACGAAAGCCTTTGCTACTGTTTTTACCGATATCTCCGGCAGTGGCATACATTCTGCATACCGGCTGAAATGATTGACGAAAACAAGAATATATTTGTTTCCCTGACGAATAATTAGTAGTGGACCCACAATATCTAAAGCGGTTCGCTCAAAAACTTGCGTCACCTGCGGAAACATTTGTAATGGGGCCTGGCGTCAGTTATCCTGACATCGGCGCTGTGCGCATTTCTCGAAGCTTTCGCAGTATCTGATTATGTCCCTTCACATATTCGACCAATAAAACTGTCTTTCTAACTTTCTTCGCATTTTTTTAACGCCAACATGGCCTGAAATAGGCGCATCATGAAAAATGCATAGAATATATCCAACTAGTGATTGAGGTACCACCAATTGGTGCCACACCTCTCGTCGCGTCTGGCATTGTTTGGATCGGTAGAGAACACCATTACCATCTAAAAAATAATCGGCGTATTCATCATCATCATCATTCATCTGAATTATGTCTTTACATTTCGGGTCTAATTTTTGTTGTTCCCTGATTTGCTCAATGCTGTATATCGGCTGGTATTGTTCGATCGTTCCGATCGGGATTCGGCTAAGCGTGTCCGCGTTAGCATGTGTGTTTCCCGGTTTATGTATGATCTTGAAATCGTATTCTTGCAGTTGGAGATTCCAGCGCGCTAATCACGAACTTGGATCGTTTACATTTAGTAACAAGCACAACGGTTGGCTATCCAGGTGGATTTCAAACGATCGACCATACAGATAGGGTCGGAAGTATTTTATGGCCCACACAATAGCAAGACACTCTTTCTTTGTCGCGCTATAATTAACCTCAGGTTGTCTCAGTTGACGACTAGCATAGGCGATCGGGAGCTCTCCTCGTTCATCCCTTTGGGAGAGAACAGCTCCAATAGCGTAGCTTGAAGCATCTGTAACTAATATACAATCAATGAAAAAAGTATTGGGACACAACAAACTGTCAATCATTTATTGAAAAATAAATAATTAATACACAGAAATTAATACTGTTTTCACTACAATCACTATATAGAACTAAAACAAAGTTTTTTATCTAAAAATTCAAGAAAAATAATATGAAATAAATAAGAAATAGCACACATGTTGTGTTCAAAAGTGAAAAATCACGCTCAAAAAAGTATTGGGACATAGAGGAAAATGTCCATTTGTTCAAAAGGCAATTAGTATTAGGCTAATCAAATTTCTATAATAGGAAAATTAGTTAATGGAATATTGGTTTATAAAATTGAGTCATTAATTTAGATTATACGATAGAAAATATAATCAAGAGAGGGAAAATCTGATAAAAATAAGATATATTTCCAGTTATAGGATATTAATTTAAACAAATGAAATAAATTCGAAGAAGTGAATTTATTTTTGAATATGTGTTTATTCAGGAAACGCAATAATTATTTATTTTGTTAAAAATTTTCTTCTTGAAGCTTTTTTAACTAATGCATCGATGAATTTTTCATTAAATATTTTCATGTTTTCTAAAAATTTAAAAATATAATCTTCAAAAGTTCCATTTATATAAATAAAATTATTTACATATATACAGTATTTAATATATATATAGAGAGTGCATCGTTCACTTTATAAACAAAATTCGATAAAATAAAACCAGAAATAAATTATTCGATTTTATATAATAAATTTGTTTATTCATTTAAATAAGTTTAATGTAATTTCTTAAGATTATATCGAAAAAAATTAAAATGAAGTATAAAATTGTAAACAAGACATTTTAAAAGAAACCGAGTTCGTATAAATAGGATAATCCTGAATAAAGAATTTTTAGAATCTCTTAAGATTTTTATTATCAAATCGCTAAGCTGTACTCACATTGGGAATAAATACAGTAATCGAATTTAGAATTTATTCAGTTTATATTTATAACTCATTAAATGCAGTAGATGCATAGACAGAATTTAGCTACATTACTTTTTTGTTAAATTTAGTTAACAATGTCGGGGATTGACATCTGGAATCAACTTCTACCGCGACGGGTGTGCTATCTCGGCGCTTAAGCGGGGACACCCGCGCTAAATTGAATGTTTTATCTTGTGTACGCTTCCAACGAACTGGGTCAGAGAACCTAGAGAATCCGGAGGTTTCGTCAAAAGATGTCTGAGAAAGGTCCTTGGTAAGGCGTGTATCGACGAAGATGGACTTTTGACCGTACTAGCAGGAATAGAAGCCACTCTAAATAGCAGACCTATCGAACATGAATATGGATTGGGAGAATTCGGCGAATCCCTTACTCCAGCACATTTTCTAAATGGCAGGAAACTGACTACAATTCCTCCCGGTCCAGAGCCTGGGAATAAAAGTTTAACGCGTTTATGGCAAGGACAGCAGAGAAGGATGGACTCCTTCTGGAAAAGGTGGCGCAAAGAATATCTCCTAGATTTAAGAAGTTACCACGAAGTACGTAATATTCGTGAAAATACTAGAATGCAAACTGGAGACGTTGTCCTGCTTCACGAAGATAACCTACCCCGGCATTTGTGGAAATTGGCTCGGGTGGAGAAGCTTATACCGGGAAGAGACGGACAAATCCGTAGTTGTGTGCTACGACACAACAATCGGGTTGTCACTCGCCCTATACAACTGGTCACCCCCTGGAGATTGACCAGGGTGGGGCGGATGTCGGGGATTGACATCTGGAATCAACTTCTACAGCGACGGGGGTGCTATCTTGGCGCTTAAGCGGGGACACCCGCGCTAACTTGAATGTTTTATCTTGTGTGCGCTTCCAACGAACTGGGTCAGAGAACCTAGAGAATCTTGAAAATCATCATCATCATATATAATAAAGGAATAAGCGTGTGGTGTCCATGTTTCTGCGCAGTGCGAACTCCCGCTCCAGAAGTGTCGCCATTACTATTTTCTCTCGCTTCGAATCTTTAATAGCGTCTTCTGGAAAACTAAATCCCAATCTCATTATAAATTTTGCTTTAGGTCTTTTAGAAAACTAAATCCCAATCTCATTATAAATTTTGCTTTAAACAGTTACTTCCTATTTATGTCTGTATACTTCCTTTTATTATTTGACTTCAATTTCTGTCTTTTTCGATCGAAAAATGTTGACTGTTCCCCGGCTAAAATCTCTCTAGGGTAATTCCTCATTATTATCTCTAATTAACAATACTTTTAAAGTCAAAGAATGATACAGAAAAATAATCTCCAAAAAGAAGTATTTTTATATAAAATATTATTTATTTTCTTTAATCTAGCATAATTAAATTTTTGTATAGAAATCTCAATTCCCAAGAGATTCTTGTAGGTTGTTTCAACTGACAAGAGATTATTATATTGAAGCTTAGATACTATAAAAATAAAAATTTCATTTAATTATTTAAATTTTGTAAAAAGAAAAGAATGTTTAAAACTTAATCGAGGAATGTCGATGCAATATTATTGATTACATAGGTTTTAATATTTTAATAGAAGAAAGAATCTCGAATTCATTTCGTACAATTACAAAAATCAAACAACTTTTTAAAAGTTATTCATATTTTGTCAAATAACAAAAGGAAGTATACAGACATAAATATGAAGTAATCTGTGATAATTTAAAGCAAAATTTATAATGAGATTGGGATTTAGTTTTATATTTTTAAAATCTCTCCTCGGGTAATTCCTCATTATTATGTCTAATTAACAATACTTTTAAAGTCACAGAATGACACATAAAAATAATCTCCAAAAAGAAGTATTTTTATATAAAATATTATTTATTTTCTTTAATCTCTAAAACAATATCTTCGCGTTTTGATTTAATTCTTAAAAAGATTTTAATTGTTTTTCATTACTTAATTACATGACAGAATACTTCAGAAAAATAATTATACAGTATTATAATATATTTGGACAAGATTAAGTTTTCCATTTCATTTTCATTGCTTTAATTTATTTTTGGTACAGTTTTTTTTTTCTTTGCTTTTTATATTTTTGTAAACATTTTAAGATTACATTACGCTCAGTTTGTTATTACAAAACAATCCATCTTATAGATTTAGTTCAGTAATAAAAAATAATGCATCGTATTGATCGAAAATTTTTAAATTGTTTATTCGGGATCAAAAGCAAAAATTATTTTCTTTTTTAATTTTAAATTCATATTTTATTTTTTTAATGTATTAAATTTACAAATTTGTATTTTATATATAGCTTATTTATTTTAATGGCGAAAAAACGTTTTGGAGATTTTAAATTTGTTTGATAATTTTTTTTTTTTTTGATTATATTCTAAGTTCGATTTAATGACGGCTGTAGGATGAAGCTAGAGAAGAGTATAAATGTAATGCTAGAATCTGTGGAAGAATGACAATAAGAAGCATTAGATGGATTTGCTTTAACTAAGAACTGAACAGGAATGGTAAAAAAAGATTAAGGAATGAAATTCCTCCTGATAGGGCTGAGAGATTAAGTGAACAGAAAGACGAAACTTAATGACTGTTGGCTCCTAATTAGATGATGATTTACGCAATTCAAATGATTACATTTCGAATATAAAAATCAGATTAATTAAGTATTTGTAATATATTTTAAAATTTTGTTGAATTAATAACTGGCGTTACATTTGAATCACCCAAAAATTATTAAATATATGCGTACTGCATTTTTTAAACTTAACGTATTTTTTGATACATATTGTTTATTATACACACATATTATCTATATATATAAGAATTTATATATATAGATATAGATACACAAAAACATAAAAATAATAAAATTCGTTATTTCGATTATACGAAGGAAATATGAAATCAAACTACCATTTAGTTTTTTATTGATACTCATTTTTTGATAAGTAACAAAAATATATATTGCAGAATATATAAACAAATATAAATATATATTCATAATTATAATACAGTACTTATATATATATTTTGCTGAAAAATTGCTTTATTATTCGATTTCTGATATTTTAGTTTTTAATAATTTAATTAATTTTTAAATCGCTTTACTGATTATTCCTATTTTCATTCTATCATTAATTTAAACAAATATAAAAAATTTAAGCAATTTCCATTAATTATATTTTGATTTAATTAATTTTTAAATCGCTTTACTGATTATTCCTATTTTTATTCTATCATTAATTTAAACAAATATAAAAAATTTAAGCAATTTCCATTAATTATATTTGCATTTTTTAAATGTCATTTGATTTCTTTAGTTTTTCTAATGAAAATATATAATATACAGTCAAACCGGGATAAGACTCCACTATCCGTTTGGGGGCGATTTTGGTGGCTAATCGGGGTTGGCGGATTATCGAAAACACATGTAAAATAGAAATTGAAATAATATAGAGTCAAACCGGGATAAGACGCCACTATCCGTTTGGGGGTGATTTTGGTGGCTAATCGGGGTTGGCGGATTATCGAAAACACATGTAAAATAGAAATTGAATAAATTGAACGCCGAATTTATAAAATTTAATAAAATACAATACATTTATATTTAGCATCCAAACTTAACATTTCTAAAAAAACTGTATACTCTAGAGGAGGGCTATCCAACCCGCGGCCCACTGCTGTACTGAATGCGGCCCAACATAAAATTGTAAACTTCTTTAAAACATTGAGATTTTTATGTATTTAATGAAGTTAATAAAGATTTTATTATTTGAATACCCATCTACATTTCCAATTTCCATTTTCTAAAATATTTTTCATTTCAGTGATTAAAACTTCTTGACCCGCTCAGGGCCGTTTGCACGACTTTCGGTTTAATCTGCAGAATAGCTATTCTGTAGAATAACTAAAAAATTTCTGAACGAAAAGAACTCAAAAATTATTGTTAAGCATTTTTGCTTATTTGTCATGGGGGATATCATATATTGTACATTATTTACTAAATTTTTACTTAACAACTATCTTTTTTTACTCCCCTTTCCAATTATGAGATTACTAAGAGGCGGGTCCAGTTCCAACCGTGGGCTACCTACACAAGTGGAAGGGGACCGGATGGTGAAAAACGGGAATCGCCGGTCGGATCCGGAATCCCGAAACTTTTCAGATGTCAGACCCGGGTCCTCCTGCATGACGCGCCAACGCGTTACCACGTGGTCATCCGGCCCCCTAACAACTATCGTTGGAATATATCTATTTTATGTGCGGCCCGAGACAATTTTTTTTCTTCAAAGTGGCCCAAGGAAGCGAAAAGGTTGGACACCCCTGCTCTAGAGCAAGGATGTTCAACCCGTCGATCGCGGAGTGATTTTTGGTCGATTTCTTATTCTTCCGAAGATCATTTCGCCTTCCAAATTTAATTAAAACTTAAAACATAATAATTTATTTATCATTATTTGGTATATTATTTTTTCAATTCTCTTTAAGTGTGAACTCCAAACAATGCCAAATTTCACATTAACATTTTTTAATCAACCAGCATTCTTGTAACTTATGAGTTGTAATCAATCTGTTATTTTTCCTAACTTTAGTTTACTAAAATAGAGAAATAAATACTTTATTTCAATATATTTGTTTTATTTGTTGAATTAAAATAATTAAAAGAGATAAATAAATTTTTAGCCCATTCGATTCTTCAGGTATACTTTGGTAATCAAAATTTTTCCCCTACTTCCTATCTTGTCGCGTTTCCGAGAAAAAAGGGTGATACGGGTGCTCAAAATCACCCGGTATACAGTACTATATAGGCTAGAAAACATGTCCATTTACTGTTCTGATCCTCTACTTTGAGTTCTCTGTAAAACACAATGTACTATACACAGCTTATTATACCGTATCTTTATTTGCTCGGTACGCAATAAGCAATAGAAATAATCTGGTTATTACAATCTTATATTTTCTACAACCTAGGTACACGATAAACCAATAACGTCATCTCTCACAATCCCTGGTTACAAATGAATCCAAAGAGCATTTAATATTGTATAAATAGTACTGATGAACTGCAGGATGTAAGACACCTTACATACCCCTGGAGAATTAACGAAGACAAATATAATACCAAAAGGAATATTTGTTTAGACCAGGGGTGTTCAACCTGTCGATCGCGGAGCAATTTTTGGTCGTTCTCTTGTTTATTCCTTCCAAGTTGATTTCTCCTTACAAATTTAATTAAAACTAAAAACCTAATAATTTATTTATCATTATTTTTTAATTCTCTTTAAGTGTATTGCTATTGTTTATTTATTTTTATGAAATCAATAATTTTCTTATCATTTGGAAGTATACACATGAAAAGTTTCCAATATTAACTGATATTTCGCAAAAAATTCTGTCGTGTTTCGGATCGACATACTTGTCAGAATCCGTTTTTTTAAACATGAACGTCATAAAAAAATCAAGAAACCAAATTACAAATGATCATTTGGTGATTGTGTGTGATTAGCCACTTCTTCATATCAACCTGACAATAAAAATATTGCCACGCCATACAATGCCAAATTTCACATAATCTTTTTTTTTAATCAACCAGCATTTCCTTAAATTATGAGTTGGTAAACAATATTTTTTTATTCTAACTTTTGTTTTCCAAAATAGAGAAAAAGATATTTTATTTCAATATACAGTGGATTCCGTTTAATTGGGACACGTCGGGCCAAGCCATTTTGTCCCAATTAAGCGGCTGTCCCAATTAAACGAAGTAGTAATAAATTCTAAAATAAAATATGTAATTCGTAGGTAAATAAATAATAGATTAAAAAATAATAATTAGGTACCTATTTTAATAAATCATTAAAATAGGTACCTAATTATTAGTTTTTAACCGATCTCCGTCTTCAATACTGGGCCACTGATATTTACGCCTCGCCCGCTAAGTATATAAATCCATTGATCTAATGCTTCTTCGACTTCTGAATCCTTTCCATCACGCTTTCTTTTCGATGTCCTGGAATTTATTTCTGTAATGCCCACTCCTTACGCAGTTGACTTTTTGGTAATTGTGCAGAATCGCTACTTTTGCCGTAGGAGCTGAAATTTTGGCACTGGAAAATAAGTTTAATATAGTTGCAAAAATTTTTGAAAAATGAAATAATTTAATTGTAATTACTAGATTTGATTGAGGGAGAAACTTCAACAGGAAATATCTACTATGGTTTTTGAATGATGGAAGTGACCTAAAGTGGGATAGATAAATATTATATAGCTATAATACCCATTGAAATAAATGTTAAAACATTTTCATTTTGCATGTTTCACTTTATATGATCAATTCCAGGAAATATTTATTATGTAACTATGAGAACTAAGTGTAAATTTGATATGGTCAGTGGGAGAATAAGCAATAAAATAAAAATCAACCTATTATTCATATTATTAAATTGATGATAAAATATTTGAATAACAAAATTTTTTTAATCAAAACATTTGAAGACTGATTGTATGAAAAAATTTATTAAGATATGAATTAGATATTATAAATTATTGTATAGAACAAAATATGTAATATAATCTTTGATTTAAACAAATTATAGTAGATTAATTTATTAATGATGATAATACTTCTATGTAAAAATAAAAATTGGCTTTTAAAATCGAAAAATTGATGGGCATTAGTACAGTTCATTAATGCAAAAATTGATAACTAAGGAAACCTGCATATTAAAATAAAAACCTAAATTTGTGGAAATAAAAACCTTTGAAATTTCAATTTTATTTAAAAATATTTTATAAATAAGATTAATGAGCATTATATCTAGACTTCAGTTGAGTCTGGGTGAAAGTTTTCTCTTTGGCCACTTTAACAACCATAGCCAAAAATATTTAATATTAATATTTATCTTTATAAAACAAATATTAAATTTCTTAAAAATGTTATCTTTTGATCTCAAATTATTCAATTTTAAAAAACTTAAAAATTAATATATATGTATATGTTTCACAAAGAAAGTTCACCATTCTTTAAATACAGTAAGTGCCGCTTATTAGAATCATGTTGGTCGTAGCCATTTTGATTCTAATAACCGGTGATTTTATTACTGCATTCGTTTTGTGGCCTACTTTAGTGTTATAGGAAAATAAAACACATGGTACAGTATTTTTAGACATTTTTATTTAAAAAATCAATTATTTTTGTTTGATTCAAATTCTTTTAAAAATATTAGTAATTTTGCTGCTGCATCTCGTTGCGATACTAAATTTAAATTTAATCCTTCGTATCTTCGCAAAATTTTTACCTTTTCGTTTAAAGTCACATCTTTGCGTTTGGAAGTCCATCGCAAATACAGATACAGTACAATAATACAGTACAGCACAACAATAATAAAATCAAAACCGAAATTGAAATTGCTCCGGACACTAGCTGACCTCCAGCGCTCCCTGAGAAAACTCTCTTCCCTTTATTTTTATTCTCTCAACAGTAACAAATTGTTCGCAACCAAAAATTTTTGAGTTTAATTTGATTGGAGAATTGTTCGCTGTCGAAAATTCTTGAGTTTAAGAATCGATAGGCTATATTAGAGTTTGTTGGGTGATTTTTTTTTTCTGCTAACGGACTAGGTTGATTCCATAAACCGAAAACATGATTCTAATAAACAAAAATAAAAGCACTGAATTTGCTGATTTGTTTCCATTCTACTAAAATTGATTCTATTACACGGCTGATTCTATTAACCAATGATTCCAATATCCGGCGGTTACTGTATTTGTTCCTCTAAATATTTTTAAGTTACATAATTAGCCAAATTTAAAAATGATATTGACAATAGCTAATGTATTAATGTAAGAGATTGTGATTCCATTTGAAATTCTTGGTAGTTAAATAGAA
Organism: Olivierus martensii; assembly: GCA_000484575.1. Lineage (NCBI taxonomy): Eukaryota > Metazoa > Arthropoda > Arachnida > Scorpiones > Buthidae > Olivierus > Olivierus martensii. The sequence continues at coordinate 125,887 of AYEL01087626.1, forward strand.
TAAATGAAGCTTAAAAAAAAAAATGGATTAGACAATAGTAATGTAATATACAGTCAAACCTCTTTAAGCCGCCACCATCAGTTCGAAGGTCCTCTCTGGCGGTAAAGGAGGGTGGC